>OMLC01034842.1:7436-18530 GCA_900302585.1 Regalecus glesne
TCCTTTAATGAGGTCTAGGTAAAAAATAAAGGGGGGGGGGGCATCCAATGGATATACCCTGAGCCTCCACATGTGTAATGTTCCCCCAGAGACCTGCAGCTGGCAGGTGAAAAGAAGTAGTCAGCCGCCATCACATGCATCAGAGAACACACATCGAAGTATTCATCCTTCCCCAACTGCTGTAGGGTTTATGAAATAGTAGAACCAAGGAGAAGAGGGTATTTGACACACCAAATCAGGGAGAAAAATGGGAGGAGGTAAACCTATAATCTTAGATTCAGAACCTTGAGAGGGGAGGTGTTCTGCTGATAAGTGAACTCACTTTTGCTGGTTCCTTTTGGATAGACTCGAGGCTGCTGCAGCTGCTTTCCTTGCCTCAAACTCCTCCCTAGTCTTTACAGTGCCACTGCTCGAGTGGCCAAGTTCCACTAGCTGGCGGGCCAAGTACTTATCCTTTGGGAGAAAGAAAAAAGACAGTTCAGTAAAGAGGTGTTTGTCTACAAACAGGTTGGTGCATGTTTGCTCTCACTGACAGATAAACAGGTAAATGACTGGTTGAATAAGTACTTAACTGATTGTATCCTTCAGTTTAATGAACTCAGGCTACAAGGTGCTTCATAATGGTAAGGCAGTTAATGGATAAAGTAGTAAAAAAATAAAACATGGATAGGTGAACAGTAACATGTAACGGCCATAAAACATCACAGAAATATAATACCAGACAGTGAACAGAGATGGGAGTAAAAATGAGCTATTTTGTAGATTATTTGGTCCAGATGATATTGAAATCAAGAGCCAGGTTCCACAGTTCAGCGGCAGCAACAGAAAATGTAGAATTACAATCAATCTATTAGTATAGGCTGTTAAATGACCAACAACTCTAAAATCCAAACCATATTTAAGCAAGCACAACGAAAAGACATCGGTAGTTATTTGACCATAGATGCATGGGATGATGACACTGATTCTACACTTCACTAGTTGCCTGTGAGAAGAAGCCAACATCGGATAGTAATGTGGAACCTGCATCTGATACTTGTTAACAGACGAGCAGCAGCATTTTGCACCAACTGGAATCAAGCCACAGCATCTTTGGCTAAAGTGTATAAACAAATCATTGAAGTAGTAATTCAGAGCAAAAATGCATAAGATGGAATCTATTTTCCATTCTCCATCCCCCTGTTCTTTGACTGAGGACGGGTTATAGCAGTGCTTCTAGGTCTAAAAAAGAATGAAGGTAGCTTTTTTATGTCAAGTGTAAAAAAACAAAATTCTTGGGGATACTTTCAACAATGGAGTTTTAATCATGGCAACCGACATGGGAACAAGGTCATGAATACTAGGATGGCATCCAGAAGTTTACCTGTGCCCCCATCCACAGGGTTAGTGGCTGTGTCAGGAAAGATATCCGATGTTAAATTTTGCCAAATCAGTATGTGGAGTGACAAGCCAATACCAGATTGGTCAAGGCTGCCATTGGTCCTGTGCCCTCACAGGGTACCAACTGAAACAATAAAATACAGTGTGACAGTCCTTGGAAAGCAGGGGACAAGCTGAAATAAAGAACCTTAACAACGGATGTCAGTGGACCAAGTGAGGTGCAACAGGAGCCTCTGAGCCCAAATCACAAAGCTCAAAAACAGTTAATCTCCCAAGCAGTCACCCGCCTGAACCTGACAACCCACTTGTCACACTTTTAGTGACTCACTTTCTCTACTGTCTTTTTCTACCTCAAAGACTTGAATTCATATCACTCCTCTCAGCAGAACATTGCACATACCCCACCTTAAATACATACAACCCAATCTCATCATAGTTTGATCAATCATGTTAAATCATTGCATTCTGCCTTATTTTGATTTTGTCTTATTTCTGTTTCATGCCGTTTGTCCTTTATTTTTGTCTTATTCTTATTTAATGCCTTTTTAGTTATGCCATCTCGTTTACATTGTTATTTCCCTATGTACCCCCTTCTTTTTGCTGTTTCTGCTGAGGTCCAAGCCATGTTTCATAACACATATGCTCTGGCTATGGTTAATGAGAATAAAACTAAATTGATCTGGCCAAGAAACTGATGGATTTCATTGGAGATTAATTTCAAAATACTTACTTTTGTCACAATTTGGTCACAGATGTAGGTGGAAATTCAATCCATGCAAATTACAATGCATGAACAGTACATGGGTCCCAATACAGAGAACCTAATGCATATATTTCCTCAGTATGCCCCATCTATTCTACAAGCCCAGTTGGATAGGAGAATATAGTACATATGGCTGGGTAATTCAGAGACCTATCAGCCACTGTGGCCCTGTACTGCTAAGAGAATGTGGAAGTGGAGAATAACTCCTCCTAAAGGAAGGACAAGTAGGATTTTCATTAAAAATCATGTATAGACACAAGCATAATCCCTAATAATGGTGAATGGACTTGTTTTCATAAAGTGCTTTTCTAATCTACTGACCACTCAAAGTGCTTTACAACATGTCTCACATTTACTGAGCATGAGGGATTAAGGCCATATGCCCTTTTCCGATGGCCCACAGTGGGCTCAAACCTGCAATGTCTGACTTGCAGGCATGCGCTCTACAGCTGAGCCACCATGCCCCCCTCTCAATCATCACTAAGACCCACTAGACACATGTGGCAGTGTCTATATCTGCAGAAACCCTGCCCTCTGTCTGCATTTTCTTATTTTGCCATGCATGGAACATTTTTGGGTGTTAACCTTTGGGCAGCGGGACTCTATAAAAACATATAGACCAGGTGCCAGATCAAGATCATAAGCACGCATCCAGGAGAATGTGTCCAACCTACATCGACAACGGACACAGTGCCAAAAAGATGAAAATATAGCAGTGTATATATCGGCCACAGGCTACCACTGAAGGAGAGGATAGGAATGAAGAGCAACACAGAGTTGACCTGTGCACTGGGATGTGTTCTGGCAACTGTGGTCAGGTGATGTTGAGCAAAGGGGGCGTCTTTGAACATTCTTCTTTTGACTTGTTCCCTGTTTCTTAGGGATTGCCACAGCTGGTTTTACAGTTTCCATTAGTATCCCATGAGTTTACAGCAGCAATGGTGGTTATTGTTAACCCAGCTTGACCAATCTTGTATGGGGACTTGACTGATCCAGTATGATCTTGTCAAGCCACATGATTTGGCAATGTTTTACATCAGATGTCCTTCCTGACAAAATCACTAACCCTATGGACAGGGGCACAGGTATAGTGCTGGATGCCATCTCAGTATTCATGGACTTGCACCATGCCTGTCACCAGGGTTTACAAACTACAACCAACTCTTTCTACCTTAAATATTTATTGGTTTACCATTTTCATCATGCTTTCTTGTTTTTACAAAAAGTAATTGTTTCAATCTTTTTTTTAAATAGATCCCACACACAGTCAGTATGTCCATGGTGTGTGTAGGGACTGCATGGGAACTACATCAGTCTATCTCCATTTACAGACCCACCGCATTAAAACCAAAATCATAAAGTCATCATCTAAATCCGAATCTTTGACTCAAATCCTGTGGCTGGTTGGATCAAAGCTTTCGCCACATGTCATTCTACCCCAAAAAGACCAGTTGTCCCACGGCCAGACCTCTGTGTCCGGACCAGAGAGGAAAAGTTAGATTTTCCTACACCTTTGATGTGGCTCAGCAGAAATGACTCTCAGGCCTTTAGCTGGTTCCAAAACCGGCCTTACAGTCATTGTCTTCATTTTCAACACTCACTGGAACTTGTTCCCTCATCGACACAATCTGCGACTAACTTGGCTGGAACTAAGGTGATGGTGCAACGCTCACCACACAGCAAGCCTGCATTCAGTGTTTGAATATTGATTCTCTGCCTCATTTTTGGAGGAACATCCAAGAAAAATAAGTTCATCATTATCAAGCTTATCAGTGCTTCAGTCTTACCAGCATGTCCACAAAGGTTAGGTGACCCAGGTAGGCCGTGTTGTGTCACAACCCCGGGGTGATTGAGTTTGATCCTGATTAACTGATGCTGATTATCAGCACAGATAGGAGCCGCTGGTTTCACTGTGGACACAGGTGTTCCAACAGTGTGTCCAGAGAGCCAATATATCATTTACAATTGTGCCATCTACTGGATGAAGGTCGAAATGGGCATCCTCAACGCTGGTCTCTAACCTTGATAATGCATCAAGTCCTGCCTCATGTCTTCAACACACACAAATGACCGATATTGTGGCTATTCAGGCTGAATTGCAACACCAACTCATGTGGTTACGGCACAATATACCAAACTTTGAGAAAAGTTTCCCTGACATAACAGCTGCAATGTCCTAGTTGAAAGAATGATTTATCCCCTCTTATTTCCACCTTTACATAGTCACTAATTGTGTATATGACTGCTCCGTTTCATTTTGAGACGCACCTGTTAGTCAAATTCCACGCTGTGAACACCTATATGGTCAATAAACTGATGATAAAAACCAATGTACTTAGTTTTAGTTAAAAGGCGACTGCTAGTTGTGCCTCATTTCATTTAGTGTCGACATTTTATACAGTATCAACGTTAACGCATTGCGGTTCGCTAGCGAACCTAGCGTACGGCGTTCAACAGGTTATGCTCCCAATTTGCCCGGCCTTACGTAGGGTTTTTACAAATAAAATGTATGCAGTCACTGCACTAAAACACCACAATTTACCTTCAAGTAATATAAATCCACACTGGTTATGTGGGAGTCGAGAAAGTCCTCGTACGTGACGAATGCGCCGCAGTCCATGTCTCATTTGTTGTCCTCCTAACACACCGTTCTTGATTAACCGGCGTCGGTTACTATGACAACTGCCGCGGAGGAAGGGTAGGGGGCAAGATGGCGCCGTCCCAATCACCTAAAATGGCCAATTAGTGACTAAAAACTCTACGATCCAACAGAACACTTACAAGCTTAAAGCATTAATGTATATTGTATGGCAGAGTTTATTTCTCCCATTTCTAATTTAAACAACAAAATGTTTTAAAGTATTTATGCATACTCAGTAATCCAGATGAGGAAATAACACAAAGTTGAATCAGCTCATGTATACTGCGGTTGCCACTTACCTGCAGAAGAATTAGTGAGTTTATAGGGTTAAAATTCACTGAGATCTTGTCCATGTTTGCATGCATGTCGTTCTCTCCCGTACTAGCCGGTGGTGACGTTTATTTTCTGCGACTAAAGGTCTGGTTATCCTCGTTACAAATAAATGTCTTCCTAGCTCTTCAACAAACAAGTCAATCTCCGTCTTTTCTTTGCCCAGCTCCTGCAAGACGATGTTTATTGAGAGAAACGTTTATTCACTCATCTGAATAACATATTCCGTCTCAGCTGATTGTGGGTATCGCTAACCTTATACACAATCTTGTCATAACGACACAAAACAATCAGTTTCAGATGCAAATAGCCTTGATCACCTGTTAGCGCTACAATTGGCATGTGTACGATACTGGGGATTGGGGAATAACTAAAATGGCAAAAGTAGTAAAGAGAACCCTCAATCTAATACGTTTGGGAATATTATTCGAGAAATTTGGGGCTCAAACTGCAAAAGATAAGCTCATGTGCTTTCACTGTAGGTAGTGGTGTTTTAACACAAGAGAATGGAGATTTTAAAAAGGAACACAAAGCAAATTACGCCAGGGGAGCTATGAAGCCCAAGACGTGTAATTTCCCAGATATTGATCCCACAATTCGACACAATGTCGTTTACCTTGCCATGTAATTGAGAGAATAGCGGTTAGAGGCTGGCTCCATAATTCCAGGAGACGAATTTCGGTGGTAATTTATTACTTTCCACGATGGTGTCACAGCACCAACCACTCCGCAAAACTTCACCATCTTCGTACGCAAACAGGAAGTAAGACCAAGATACACTTGGGTGAGTAACATTATTTGTTGAACGCTGCCGCCCTGTGGCCAAATTTGGTAACAACAAGTGAGACTATGAAACCCACGTTAAAAAAAATCCACGTCACGTTTCACCTATACTGCTAAACGTGTTACAATCGAAAGAAAAAAACAAAGAACACAAAGTCCAAATAGTTGCATCAGGTCGTCAAGCTTAAAATAAAACAGGATTAAGTCTCATCATTCATCTGAACGTCATCCTCAGCTCTCAGTCCAGTACGTGACCCATACAGCTGCTGTTTCAAGGTACAGATGTAAATTGGGGTGCTCACAAAGAATGGAGCCCAATAATGACAACTTGGATGAAAAGAAAAACAGTTTTTCAATCTCAATAATCCAGATAGTCAACAAAGTCAAAGTAGTTGCATCAGGTCATCTGGATTTAAAACATAACAGGAGCACATTTCTGCCAGCCTAAGAATTCCACATGCTTGTATTTGTATAATCGGAGTAACAATAAACATCTTGCATCATTTTCTTAATGTCAATCCTCGATCCAGGTGCTCTGTACACACAATTAAATGACACGTTTCATATTTTCCATGTAAATTACAATGGTAAAGTATTCCATTAAAACACCGGTAGTGTTATACACGTTTTCTAATACCTCACAACTCTGTCTGTCTACATGTAGAGGCCACACCACCTTCTTTCTTAGACATTCAGATGACCCGATTCAAACTATTTTGACCTTGTTGACTACCTGGATTATCGAGTTCAAAAGATTATTCTTTTCGGCCTTTTTGGCATTGATTTGTCACCCTGTTGTATGACCTAGGTATGTCTCCCCCGGTCTATGTCCCCAACCTGCTGAGGTTTACATTGTTCATGTAAGTGTATTGATCCAGATCTTCCACTCGGTGCTCTAACTGGGCCATTGTCTTTCTTGCAATACTATCTTTTCAGTTCTTTGAACTTACTCCATTCCAAATTCATTTAGTATTGTTACGTGACATCTGCTATTTCTACATACAGGAAGCCTTGCAAATGCTTTATCTCTGTGACTTCCTCTTGAACACTGGTGGTGCCATTTCTCTTGCTTGGCCAGTTCTTTGTAAACTCTAGAGACACCAGATTATCCGTCTCACCATGACTCAGGAACATCAAGTGGGACACACCTTTGCAGTAAATCACTGAAAACACTCCTACTACTGGTATCTGATGGAAAACTGATGTCTGTGTATAGGTTTTCCTTCTTGGTGTGAAGAGTTTGTATATTTAATGTTCGACTACATGTCTTGATGCACGCTCAGTTATCCAGGTACGTGGTGAATCAGTTCATCTGGCCAAGAACTTATTCACCTTTGTTTGTAGTCGGACTGCATGTTTTGAAGATTTGAGGTTTTTTTAAAACAGCTCTGAGCTTGTAAAAGATCAAATCTTGCCATTATGTGACTAATCGATCATCTAATCAACATACTTCTGAATGATTTTTGTTATTCTTAAAGTATATTCACCTGAGATGACTTTGGGCTTTTCACTGACCAAATAAGATAATCATATAATTATACTATGAATGACTCTTGAACGGTCACAATCAAAGGTGCGAGATTAAAAGCTATTGCATACGATGACAACCACACTGACACTGAACAATCATTTAATATGCGGTTATTTACATTAAGTCAACAGTGACACCAAGTCAAAATGTCCACTTTAAGTACCTATTATAGATCAATGATCAGTGCACTCGTACACTTCAAATATGTACTGGATGCCATTCTCCTCCTGCATGCCCTCTGCCACTCCAGGAAACCTGTAGGAGAACATTCATCAACACTTAAAAACCTTTCAAAGAAGACATGTGGAAGAAACATACTGCAGCAAGTAGTACTTCTGTTTTTCCAGTTGTTTTTGCAGCATCACCTTTTCATAGCAACTTGATCAAAGTGATGTTCACTCATTAAAACAAATGGAAATGAGAATGTAATGCTATATTGCTGCTCTTAGATACCATTGAAATGCCTCTATAGAAAAAAGTCCAGTTCACAAACACCAGCACTAACAGTCACATGCATGAGCGCCCAGCGAAAGAATTTCCCACTAGTGTACTTGTGCAACCGGAGTGGCAACAAACATCTTGAATCTTAATCCTGACAACGTTTCTCTAGCAGTAACATTCTGGATTCATAGCAAGAGATGGATTACAGGGGTCGGAAGACCAGTTGATTAGAGCCTGGACAGTATGTTCAATAGATAGGATCATCTCTATCGCCATGCACCACAGTCCTGCTACCATGACACTTTAGTTTAGAAGAAGAAACCATCTTAAAACTTGGGGCTGATATTGTTCTGAATAAGTGTAGCCACAAACTCGGTTATCATCTGTCTTTAATGCCTCTTCCATTAGGTATACTGTTTAAGCCTGACTTGGTGGGAGCAGCTCAACAGCCATATCTTGGACAAGAAAGAAAGAAAGGAAAGGAAAGGAAAGGATTCCCTTATCAGTCCCGCAAGGAGAAATTTGGATTTCTCTGCATTTTTGACCCAACCTATTGTATAGGAGCAGTGAGCTGCCAACAGATGGCGCTCAGGGACCAGTTAGGGGTTAAGTGTCTTGCTCAAGGACACCTCGACATGCTGTATGCAGGACCGGGGATCGAACCTGCAACCTTCCGATCGCCAGACGACCACTCTACCCACTGAGCTATGCCACCAAGATGACAGACACTACACTTCTATATAATTAATCAATCGATAAAGAAAAGCATCCCAAATTAATTTTTATAATTGATTTTATCCATCATAATCATTAATTGCAGATCTAATTAAATCAACTGGATTTTGACAGACGAACAAACCAAGATAAACTCACGTTGGGAGAAGTCGGTATTTGTCAGGCTTAATTTCAGGCAGGAATGTGTCACTTTTAAATTGCTGCAGTATGCGGGTGACGAAGAGCCTCTTTGTCCCTGGGAACTCCATCATCTCCTGTGGAAACCCCCACCCCCAAAGAAGAAAATCACTCAGTTAAAATTAAAAACAAAATGTCTGTCAGTTGTGATAAGTTGACAGATGGTTGACCAAGTAAAGAGGATTAATGATCCATGAGGGTGACCCGTGTTAAAACCCAAACATCTTAGAAATACAGACTCTCCTCACTTAACAACCCAACTGTTTAACGGCTGCTTGGACTTACGACCAGCTCTCCGACCAGTCGGTATTATAGCGGTATGAAAACTTTGGTTGTGGAAACAGCAGCGCAGGATCTCAGCGTCAAGCATTTACTGTATAAAAATTCAAAAATATACTAAAAAATATTATAATGGGTTTAAAGGTGAGATTGAAACAATACCGAAAGAGGGTTGAGACAAACCCAAAATCAGTACTACTAGAAATAGCCAAGAGACAATTGATGAGGAGATTTGTGGGGCGACGACACCGTTACGACATTATTGGCTGCTCTATGACAGCACACTGCTTTCAGGCACATGGTGAGCTGAAGGGTAAACAAACTTTATGCAGGTTTTCTGAACGTGGTCAAATAACGAGCACTGACTGTGGCATTAAAGAGAGGCGACACACAACAAGGCTTTAGATGAATCACCGCACTGCATACGAGTCTAGTTGTATTTCGTATTCCTGTCGGCTTTTCCTGGAGTTCTCCACCACCTGTTTTTCCACATTACACAGGGTCGCATCACAACAAAACTGGTAGAGCATGCTTGAAATATTGGTGAAGGCCGGCTCCAAGCTTAGCAACCAATTCATTTGACAACCTAATCATAGGAACGGAACCCAGTTGTTAAGTGAGGAGTGTTTGTAATCTCCTTTATATGGATCTCTTTTATATGAATGAACATTGAGAATAAATATGCCAGATTTAGCCACCAGACCAATGTTTATGTTGTCAATTAGCAATTAGGTGTTAAGGGTCTTTCTCAGGGACACTTCAACATGCTTTCTGAAGGACCCTGGGCTAAAACCACCAAGCTTCCAACTACTAGCTGACCACCCTACCTCCTGAGCTATGCTGCCTCAAGAGGGCCTGAAATGCCTGACACCAACTGATTGAGACTGTGTTTGAGGCAAAAAGAGACTCACCTTATAAACAGAGCTTCCTCCTATTACCCAGACCTGGTCAACCTTTTCTTCCATTTCAACAGTGTCTAGCATCCTGAGGGCAGATTGAAAGTCCGATGCAAGGTAGTGGGCACCTGCTGGGGGCTCTCTGCAGGAAAATTAATGGAGTTAACAACAACTTCTTTGGAGACAGGTGTAGAATCTTTATAGTCCATAGAGATGGATACTTAGTTTGTGCAGTCAACATACATATTTTATACAGCTAAGATCTCAGTTGGTTTTGGTTGTTGTGCAACTGTATTGTTTTTAAGGGTGAGAATGCCTGCAGTCAGCTCAGACTGGAGATGTCACCTGTATGAGGGATGAAATGTTTCTCTTAGTCAAACTGTGTGTCTAAAGGAATGGATTCATCTTTTATGTGATGCCCTTACCTGGATTATCACACATGCATCAAGACAAAACTCAGGTTTGCCTGAATTATGCCTGACACACGTTTTCTTTCACCTGACTACATCAGAATCATTTGGGAACTATAATTTACTGTGACCCAAGAGTTCAGTCCTTGGTTCTTCAGACCAAACATTTGAGTCCAGCTAGAAATCAACACTGAACTGCATGACTGTAAATTCTATTTATTGCATCCTTTAATTTCAAAATGCACACCCATTATGCAACCGAGTCATTTTTAGATGAGGAGTCAGAGTAAGTAAACTATGTCACTTCAGGTAATTGTTTCAGATTTACTGTGACAAAAAAAGCTTGTGTTTCAAATGTGAATGAATTTGCAACATGAGTCAGATATTTCATACTTGAGCTCCCTGCTGAGGACGATGTTTATTCTGTTGTTCAGTGGTCTATTCTTCTCTGGGATGGAGAACCATGTCTTCCTACCCATGATGACAACATTCTGTTTACCTGGATAAGGGGCAGAATATGAGCACAACAGGGTCCTAGAAAAACAGTTTGAATGTATTTATACCCACAAACACACACACACACACACACACGCACGCACGCACACACACACAGGGAAATAAACTAGGGCAGGGGGAGTGGCCATGAGTAGGAAGATAATTAGGGATGCTGGGGAAGAAGAGGTTGAATGGGGGGATATAATGTCACAGTCATCTGGGTTTCATCCCTG
>OMLC01034842.1:18550-46256 GCA_900302585.1 Regalecus glesne
GGATAAGGGGCAGAATATGAGCACAACAGGGTCCTAGAAAAACAGTTTGAATGTATTTATACCCACAAACACACACACACACACACACACACACACACATATAGCAACAGGCATGGACTGCACTTCTTACACAATCAGTTGGGATGTTGAAATATCATGTTAGATTGGTTTTGTGCGCCCCTGTGTTTGCAAATTTGTGGACTCGACAAACACCTACAGTGATTGATAGGGAGGAGAACTGGTTTGAACAGTCAGAAGCCATTTATGAAATGAAGGAATGATCATCCCATCATTGGTGGACAATAAAAATGGCTATTTTAAATCTAGGTAATGGTCACGCCAATTTCATTCTGAAACCAATGGTTGGTTTTGGTCATTATGACACTGTGCAATTTGTAACTGTATGGGTCACACAGTCCGTCGAGACTGAATTAGAATCATTAACAGGTTTCACTGCATGGACTTTGACTCCTGGGACACGGCTCTCAACTGGCACTTCACATAAAATAACAACACACACATCTTCAGACATAGAGACAAGGTTTGGCTACATGCAGGTGTAAATAAAAGGTGGGTCTTCCACCAATTGAGAACTAGAATAGACTCCAGCGGTTAATGGGTGGATGGATGGATGGCTGGCATTCAACCAAGATGTCTAAATGACTCTCATCTATGTGAAACTACATAATGAGAAACACACAATGTCCGTTATGGAATCCGCAGACTGCTGTGTTCCCTGCAAGTGTGAAGTACAATATTATTTTTTATTTTATTATTATCTTAACTTACCTTCCACGGATAGCGTCATTGTCATCTTCCGGAAATGTTTAAACTCATTGCTTTAAAAGAAACAAACGTGACTCGAATTAGTGGACAACGCAACAGCTTTACACACACGTCTGTGGTTAATAACACACCAGTTTGGCTAAAATTCACTCTTATTCCGAGCTTGAACTCATCTACAACGTTGATTCTCACTAACAAGACATTTGATCACATGTTTTTGTAAACCTAGATTGCTGCTTTAACCTCGTAGCTGAAAGAGCACTTACCTGAGTCTTATTGGATGCCAGGGCAGGTTTCCGTTATAGCCAATTCCCATATCGGGGCAAACAGCAACTATGGAATTAAGAACACGAGACATGTGTATAGATTTTAAAAGGCTGAAATTATTTACTACTTATGCGGAGGAGCTGAGTTTTGCCGCCAACGTGACATAAGATGCGTTCCGGACACACTTCCGGTGAAGAATTTCAAAGTAAAATTCATTGAATTGGTTGTTAGCATCCAACGTGTTGCACACCACAATCTAGTGAAGTTCAGTCAGTTAGCGGTGTTTATTTTGAAAACATTGAAATAACAAAGTAGAATATACTGACGGGAAAAAAAAGAAAATAACAGTGAATATATTTAATACTACTACTACTACTACTACTACTACTACTAATAATACTACTACTACTACTACTACTACTACTACGTTCCCTTGACGCACTTGCCTGGATTATTGAGCATGCATCAAGTCACTACTACGACTACTACCACCACTTCTCCCACTTTCGACTCCTACTGTTAGGGGTCACCACAAGCAGATCATCCATCTCATCCTGTCACACCAGCCACCTGTTAGCCCTCCATCACCACATCCACAACCTCCTCTTTCCTCTTCCTCTTCTCCTCCTGCTCCATGTTCAGCCTCCTTCTCCTGACACCATTGCTA
Source organism: Regalecus glesne (assembly GCA_900302585.1). Lineage (NCBI taxonomy): Eukaryota > Metazoa > Chordata > Actinopteri > Lampriformes > Regalecidae > Regalecus > Regalecus glesne. Next base: position 20,271 of record OMLC01034842.1, read on the forward strand.
CCCATCAACTCCTCATCACCCCTGTTCCCTTCCACAACATGTCCGCTGAAGTCACCTCCAATCACCACTCCCTCCCTCCTCCAGACAGCTGGAGGAGGGAGGGATAAATAAACCTGACGTGTTTATTGGGTACCACTCGGTCATTACTGTCTGATCTAAGCCTCTGTGGCCGAGGTCCTGGTGGTGCTCCTGAGTCCAACGTTGTGTTAACCGGTGGGCGGTGCTACGAGGGAAGCCCAGGTTGTTGTCAGGGAGCCTCAGCCGTGACCAACGATCAAGTTGTGAAGAAGCGAACATGAGTGGTGGCATCTTCGCATCCGGAGCCACAAGTGGACGGCGTTAATACATCCACCAGGTCCATTTAGTGCCATGTTTACTGCGGCGACTGCTGGAGACTATAACACGGGTCATGTAGTCTTCAGTGGTGCTGGGGGCGGTTAGCGTAGAGGAGCGCAGTCCGCTGGTCATTCTCTGGATATTTCCCTGACGGTTACCAGTGAGACTTATTTTGAAAGGTAATTCCTCTTTCTTCTGACGACGCTTTACTGCTGGACATTAACGCAGATCCAAGTTTTATTGTTCATCGTGTTTATCTTGAAGAGGTTGACTTTGAACTGCTGCGCTGGTTGTTTTTAGGCCTCATGTGATGCCTCGGTATGTAGTCAGGCTCTCTGTCCGTCAAAGGTCGCTCGGTTTTGCGTGCTTGGTGGCGGAGTGCGGGAAGCTACACGGGAGTGTCGACACAAGCCGCTAGACGAGTTATTTTATTCAACATATAGGCAATCATGTTTTCAGTATTGGTTGTTTTCATCGGTCTGTGTCTGTGGAGAGGAAAAGCCTGTTGATTAATGAGACTGATCACTGTGCCAGTCTGAGAAATGTCGACTAACGATCCATATCAACTTGATCAGTCTGTAATCAGTAGATGACCAGTGTGTTTGACTGGTGTTTTCTTACTCACCAGTCTAATCATGTTATGTTTATATTCCACAAAACCACAGCTGGGTTTTTGGAACTCAACTCCTCATATCTCATTTTGAAACTATTGCTTCCATCTGTGACCAAGTGTTGTATTTATGACTCCTCGGTGGGCTGGGTTGGAGACATGCACCCTCCATCCAGAAAGGACTACGTCTCTGTCAGCTTCACTGGACCGGCCCTAGGCACATACAACAACAACAAGCAGTTGCGAAGGCAGTCGTGCTGGAGAGTAAGTGGGACATGACACACACACACACACACACACACACACACACACACACACACACACCTACTTCTGTCAGAACTCTGCCAAGTTGGCGTTCTCATCTCACTGACTTCCAGTGCTGATGTACTACACCCACTCTTAGCAATACAAATCCAAGTGTGTTAGCACAGGGTTGTCCTGTATCATATTCCTCTGCATTACCTCATTCATGTTTTGTGGTATGCATACCACAAAATATCCACTGAATGAAAAAGTAACATAGCTGCATACTGGCATGGCGTTTTATTATGATATGCTTCATCAGGGGCAGGAAACAGACATGTTTATCCACCAGCCACACGTCATCCCGGAAGTCTAAGCCCTGAGACAAAATGGCGAGCTGTCATTCAAATCTTACTTTATTCAGACACAGGTCCATATGAAAAAAACAATGAAGATACAACACAGGACAACAACACAGTTATACCACTAAAAGAGCAGTTCACAAGTCCATCCTGGGTAAAACCTATATAGACAAGTGTTCCTGTTTCCAGAACCAAGAGGAGAGCCTTGTATGACTTTGTGTAGTCTTATTAAAATTACATTTTTATCAATTAATCAAGACATAATAATCATAATAATAAATTCCCTTATTAGTCCCATAATGGGAAATGAGCAATGCTCTGCATTTAACCCATCCTAGTGTATAGGAACAAGGAAGCTGTATAGGAAGCAGTGCCACCATATTATGGCACTCAGGAAGTAGTTAGGGGTTCAGTGTCTTGCTCAAGGACACCTCGCCATGCTTCTGATTGCCACACGACCGCTCTACCCACTGGGCTATGCCGCAATAGCAATTATTAGTTATCATGCAGCTTATGATTGGAACAAAATACCTGAAAAGATCAGATTTCCCTAAACTTGAGTTTGAATAACATTATTTATCTTTTAATATTCTTATTTATCTTTTTTATATTTTTTGCATTTTTATGCCTTCGTGTAAAACATTTGACTGTTTTTTATTTTAAATGTGCTATATGAATAATCTGGCCTTACCTTAGTGGTTTGTCTTTTTTCAGGAAGTTTAAAATGCAACAGATGTTAGCTGATTTTACCCTCATCTACATGAATCTGAACCAATGATTCTGTGATGGTGAATATTTCATATCAAGCCAATCTTGTTTGTATTAGCCCATTAATTATCACATATTATTACAAATTGGCCTCAGATGGCTTTACACGAACACAACATCCGGGCCTTCGACCTTTGTATTGGAAGGAATATATCCCTTTAAAACATTTAAAAGTGAGGAGAAAAAAAGGAAGAAACCTCAGGGAGAGCAACAGAGAAGGGATCCCTCTCCAAAGCACAGGCGTACTAGGAGTATGCATAGGATTATACAGGATGTTGGTCATTTTAAGTCCACTGAGGTACATCGTTAATTTGTCATAATGTGCTATACAAATAACATTGACTTGACTTATACTTTATATGTAGCTGTAGGAAAACTGTCATGTCAAATATTTAGTTATAGGCCATTACAAATTACACTTAAGCTTCAGAGTGGCAAAGCCCATTTAACAGTGAAAACGCATGCTGTTATGAGCACAGCTAAACATGATAACAAGCTATCATATTTGATCTGGAGATGAAAGTGCATGAACCTTGAAGTTTCCTTGTTTCTTTTTCTATGCCTGTAGAAATGGAAACAGCTGTCCAGGCTACAGCGGAGCCTTGTCCTCTTCACCTTGGCTCTGGTGTTGATTTGTGGAATTGTTTCTTTCCCAGCTGTTACCAATCACCTCCAAGGTAAGATGTTTGCATTCAGCATCGTTACGTCCTACGGGGCTGTGCTATTCTATTACCTCACACCAAGAGGGTCTTAGGTGTGAAGCAAATGATGTAGAGTGCTTTGAGTGGTCGGTGGGCTGCTTACTGTTTGCAAGTACAGGTACAGTTTCTTACATAAGGAGACTGATATGAGATATTAAATAGGAGTAGGTTTTTCATGGGTATCAAATCCATGACCTGTGGTCTCAAGACATTTTTTCCACAACCAATTGACCATATGTGCTACTCCATACTAGCATTACTATTTTTTTTTAAACATTTTTTTGTGTCCATTCAGGGCTTGCAGTTGGAGAGCAGGAGATGGAGAGAGGAGCTGACCTTAGCCCTGTGGTTCCCCATGTGTTACCTGAGCCTTTGAAAGAAGGCAGAGCCCTCCAGCCAGAAGTCTCTTCCCAGGTTGCAATGTTACAGCTCGTGTTACATTTCTGCAAGATTTCTGCAGGGTTCGCTGTGAAACTTTTCTCTCTGCACATTTGATATGTATGGGGTGTACTTTCATTTCACATGTTTTAGTATTACCGTGAGGTGTTTTCCATTTTCAGTCACCGGTGACCAATGGGCTTTTTGCATGAACCATGTTCATTGATATGTATTTTAATCGCCAAGCAATTTGGCATTTAAAGTGATAGAATTTTCAAATTAAATTGTAAAAAAGAAAGAAAACTAATGTAATATTTTTAAGCCGATATGTGCCTGCCAAAGCATTGTTAATTCATTTTGGTGAATGTATATCCATTTCTCTATTTTCACATCAATGCGCATCTCTGAGGCAAAACTAACTGCAATTCAATAGCAAAAAGGCATCTTAGCTACGTGTTTGTCTTTTAAATGAAACTTCTAAAGATCCTATTGAATCCACAGAAACAAGTGTGTAAGCATAGTAGCATGAAGCTATACTACAGATGAACCTGATTTCCTTCCTTCTAAAACTCCTTTACATGGAAATGAAAATAAGTTGGGTAGTTAACATAAATGTTGTATGTTACTGTTTCCTACAGAAGCAGAAGAGATTATCTTACAAGCGTGGACCACCCATCCTCCAGAACCGTTTGCAAAAAAATGCTTCTAATATACTGGTGGAGGGGGATAAAGAGCCAGGTGGCAAGAGAGAGGGTGAAGATGAGGGAGTCATCAGGTGAGACCCTAAGGGGATAGATTGACTCAATTCAACTTCTGGAATGCTGATGGAGAAGGCTCTATTTCGAAAATAAATTCTCAAATTTTTTTCTTCTCAAACAGATAATATTAAATGCCGACTTCATTAATGCCCTGAAGATATAAACATAAAAGGTTAATCGTAGGCTGTTTAAGACTGAACACAATTTTGGAAAATAAAAACAGTGAATAACTGCTAGGGATTTACTACTATGGCTGACCTTTTTAGAAAATTTATGCTTTTCAAGTATTGAAAATGTATTTTTTTTGTAACAGAGTAATTGCTTGAAGAACCAAAAAAAGTTGCCATTGTAGGTTTAGAAACTTAGATATCATTAGCCAGTTAAAATGAGCCTATAAAAGAATGCATTTGTCAACAGTCAGCAACAGCAAATGACTTGAACATTTCTGAAAGATGGGCAATGTTCCTTAGATGACCTGATTAAAATTTGGAGATAATTAGCTCAGGATTACACATAAATCAGTTTTTTTTTTTGTTAAAGATTCACAACAATGTGTTTGACTTAATAAAGATATATATTCTGATGCATTGTTATTGCAAGAAAAGTATAACTGTCTAGATTGGTTGTAATTCAAGTCCTGGGGTCAAAGGGTAGGGTTCTGGCACCATCTGTATATTTATCTCTTGTATTTCCCATCTTTAGCTGGCGTGGTGCTGTGATTGAAGCTAATCAAGCCACCAAGGACGCAAAGGCAGGGGAAAAAAAAGAGCTTTTACCTGCCAACCAACCCCAAAAATCTCCTGAGGAATCAGGTGTCTGCTCTTTCTTTTAAACTCTTAGACTAGAAAAGTGCTATATAAGAACAAGTCCATTCATCATTTACCATTCTTATTTGGTTTAATAAATGTTTCTATGAAATTATATACTTATGTTATATGTTAATTGAATTGTGTGAAATTATTGAATTACTTTTGAATTACAGTATTCATTGTACACTGTAAGCCTTTATCAATTGAAGCACAAGTGTTGAAATGCATCACGATTGGAAAAAGTTGGGATGTTTAATGGGTGTGTTGTGATTTTCAGAATATGGCAGGTCGGAAGCTGTACAGGAAGCTTTCAGACATGCATGGAAAGGCTACAAGGACTTTGCCTGGGGCCATGATGAGCTCAGGCCAATTTCCAAGTCTTACGGAGAGTGGTTTGGCCTTGGCCTGACACTTATTGATGCCCTGGATACCATGTGGATCCTGGGGCTGAAAGACGGTACGTCAAGGTTATGCATTATACTTGAAATGTTAAGAAGTAAATTTGATCATTTAAATGAATTGTAATCATACAAAGTATAGAAAAAAGCACCTTTTTCACCCCTGTCTCTAGCTACATGTTTAATGAAGAAATATACCCCTTTTTTCAGACATTATAGTTTGGTTGAAAAGAAATCAGTATACTTCTCTTATTTACATTCTGCAGAGAACCTGAATTCCCAATTGTCAATATTTATCTAAATCCCGAGATCTGGTCTGGAAAAAAAAACAGATTTTCAAATAAATAAATAGATAAAAAGTTTCTACTCGAAAGGCGGATTTGAGGCTTGTGGTCTTGGAGAAAATCCCTTTAATTGTATGAATGTGAAGCAGGCCACTAACAAAAACTGGAGGTTACTTGCTCAGCAAACTAGCAAAGGGCATGTATACTATTTACTATTTTATGGAAACTAATTTTCAGAACACATTACATTAAAAATCATTTTTTCAGGGCTCCAGGTAAAATAAATAAAACATATTTATCTAGGAGCCATTTGTTCCTAAACCCAAAGTATTTAGGAGCTAAATCAAAAATTCAGGAGACAAAATAGCGATCATATATGTTACATTGTTAAAGGGCTGGCTCACACATTCCTCTATGTACTGTGTCTTTGTTGCTCTGCCCCCCATAGTCTATACAATGTGTTTTTTGAATACATAATATGCAAAACAGTCAATATATCATTAATATATTGTGATAAATAATCAAATGTTAAATCTTTTATTTTTTCACATGTTTACAAGTTCAGTCTTACCGCAAGGCATCACGAAAAGGGCATCTTGCCTTCATCAGCCCCATCCCCGGGTAAATGTGAGGATATAATATCAAGGGCTTTTAGTAGTCGCTAGATTAGAAAAGCACTATAAAAATGAGTCCATTTACAATTTGAATCCATTCAAATATGTGCAATTAGTTGTTTGTGTTGTTTTTGCTTATGCAGACTCAGAGTCTGTAATCTCCCACCATCCTTCCAGTGTTACCTGGCCTGCCAGTTTAATCAGGTCTGTGCCTTCTTTTACTTGCAGACAAGCAGCACTTCACTCTAGGTTCTAGGTGAAACTTTTTTCTTTTAAAAATGACTTGGAACTGGCAATGAACAAGTAATCCCCTTGTCCTGTTGATGAAGTAAATTTTCCTCTTGCATAATGTGACCAGGTGAACTCTTGTCGCCCTAGCTCAGTGATTCTCCTCCCATGGTTTGCATACCATTCGTGATACAGAAGCTATCTCTAGGTGGTATGCAAAAAGATTTTTTATGGCCGATTAGCAAATTATATTATAATATATTCAATTAACTCGAATCGCAGATGCTGTCAACCAAAGGGATGTATATTTGATGCAGATAAACTATGCACTCATCAGGATTTGAACTCAGGTTCCCCCATTTGGCAGGGGGAAATTCCACCACTGAACCATAACTGCACAAGGCAGCAGAGTGTGAAAATGTATATTTACATAAAAAAACAACAGCCTGTAAACCACTAAGATAAAACATGTTGGTACTCAGGATGAGGGATGTGTGCTTGCCCAGTCTAACAGTCAGTGGACGATTGATGAGGAAGTTCAGTATCCGATTGTATATAGAGGGAGTGAATCTTACTTGGTGGAGTTTTTCAACCAGTTTTTTTGGTATGATGGTGTTAAAAGCTGAGCTGTATTCAACAAAAAACATCCTGACAGGTGTTGGGTCTGTCCAGGTGAGAGAAGGCTTTATTGGGAGGCACGCAGATGGTCTCCTAAGTCGATCAGTTTACCCAGTAGGCAAACTGGTGTTGATCTGTCTTTTAGTTTGAGTGGCACTGATCTGTTTTATAGTTTGAGTGCCATCATCTTGAGTCACTGGCAGTGCTGTGGTAGTACTTCACCTCCATGGGACCACAAAGACCCTATTTGGTAGATGTTGGAATAATTTTATTTCTTCATGTGTATGTCATTTTTATGTCAGAATTCGATGAAGCCAAGAAATGGGTGGCCACAGAGCTCTCATTCAACAAGAATGTAGATGTCAACTTGTTTGAAAGCACCATCCGCATTCTGGGAGGCCTCCTCAGCACTTACCATCTGACCAGAGACCCACTCTTCCTGGATAAGGCGGTGAGTCAGAATTTACAGACTAAATGGCAAATGCACCAAACGACCTTTCCTTTAAAGACCTCTAGCAGTTCTTTACCATCATCCTTCCTCCAAAAAGCCTCTTTCACATTCTGTCATGCATTTCCTGTCCTTTACGCCAGATTTGTTCCTAGAAATGTAGGATCCATTCATTTAAGAAACGGACATAAGATTGACCTAGTCACTGCCTTAAGTGCTGTTTTGGTTTGTTTCAACCACTGTTTTTAAGCAACTATTCCACCTCCTCCTCAATAGAAAGACATTGGTTCCAGGTTGATGCCGGCTTTCAACACTCCTTCTAAGATCCCCTACTCTGATGTCAATATTGGAAAGGGTACAGCACACCCTCCCAGATGGACCTCAGACAGCACAGTGGCTGAGGTCACCAGCATCCAACTGGAGTTCAGAGAGCTCAGCCGCCTCACTCAAGATCCTCAATATCAGGTGACAAAGCACATCCGCAAGATCCTATCAGTTTTCTTTTCAGCCAAAGACCGCTGCAGAGTCACATCAATAGTTTCTTACACCTATAGCCAGGGTATTGTAAACCTTTGAAACTTTTTACGTTGCTACTGATATTGATCATCTAGAGAGCTTAATGAGGCCAAGTCACTGGATAAAGATAAATGCCAAATGTGTAACAGATGTAAATGTTCAGAATCAACAAGCTTGCCTTCCCCTTTTCCTGTTCATTGTCCTCCAGGATGCAGTGGGAGAGGTCATGAAGCAGGTTCACAAGCTGGACGGTAAGCTGGATGGCCTCGTGCCCATGTTTATCAACACCAACAGTGGACAGTTCACTCACCAGGGGATCTACACACTGGGTGCCAGGGCTGACAGCTATTATGAATACCTATTGAAGCAGTGGATTCAAGGAGGCAAGAAGGAGGACCAGTAGGTTGCAGATTCTTTGTTGGTAGCTGCTTATTTACATAGTTAACTTCATTCACTTAAATGGGTGGTGAGCTTTTGTTTCAACGCTTCTAAAAATAATGTTGGTATGGGGCTAGAATGGTAGCATTGATTGGCTTGGTAATAAACTCAACAAAAGACAAGATACATCACATGGCCACTTTGGGGGAGAAAATCTCCTTTTTGTTCTATTGTGAAAATTCCCCAACTATTCCAAATTGTCTGTGTTATTTGGGGGACTTCTAAGACACCAGGATCATGTAGGCATGACAGTGAAAGGGAGGCTGAAAGGGAAGCTTTACAAGATGGTAGTAAGATCAGCTATGTTGTATGGATTAGAGACAGTAGCGCTGACAAAAAGACAGGAGGCGGAGCAGGAGGTGGCGGAGTTGAAGATGCATCCCTTTGATCCAAAGGGACATACATTTGAGACTTAGTACAACACAAGCAAGGATCAAGCTAAAAGTGAACAATATGAGTGTGTCCCCCAAAGCTAAGCTAAAGTCCAACAGGACATAGCTGCCATCAGGCAGTCCCCAGAGGCAACATACATAGTGAATCAAATATGACCCCGCCCCCCTTCATTAATTAAGTCCGTTAAGTCAAGTGCAGAGGTCTTCATGTAAGAGCTGGATTTTTATCCTTTTCTTAAAGATTAGGAGGGACTCCACAAACGATTCAAACATAATAATTCTTCCTCTTCTTTCTCTTAGGTTCTTGGAGGACTACCTACAGGCAATGGAGGGTGTCCAGAAAAACCTATTACAGAACTCCTCCCCCAATAGGCTCACCTTTGTCGGAGAGTTGTCCCATGGACAGTTCAGCCCCAAAATGGTCAGTGACATGTTTAACTCCCCTCAAGGTTAATCCATAGAAAAGGAATTGTAAGGAAAATATTGGTCCATTACCTTGTTCCACATCTGACACATGTTTTAAGGTTGTCATCTCTCTCGTCATTTCACCTACTTTTATTTAGAAGAACATCCCTAGATGAAGAGAGGGGATATCTAGTTTACATTTACATTTCTTAACCACTTTATTCCATAATTTTGGACATTTCTATAAACTTCTAAGCACAATCAAAAATAATGTTTTATTGAAAGAAAGGTCTCATCGTTCATACAGGTGACATCTTCAGTCTGAGATGATTGCATCCCCCCCACCACCACCCTTATAAATGATACAGTTGCATAATAACCAAATCCAAGGATGGTTTGATATGCAATTAGCCATTGACTGGACTTTCAATGGTAACGAATACTATTCACAGAGGATTGGGGAATAGTTGAAATCACAGCATTGTTAGATGGCAACAGACGTACTCTTAGCCCCCCACCCCCTGGTTCAAGGATGGCCATGGCCTCTTTACATAGATAGCTTCTTTGTTTCCCGCTCAAACCAGGGTTCCTCCTGGCTTATTGAGCATGCATCAAGATAACCAAACAGGTTTTGTTTATTATATTTTTTAAAGTAAAAATTCCTCTTTGGTCATGTTTTTATACATTTTGTTTTACTAGGACCACTTGGTGTGCTTCTTACCTGGGACGCTGGCTCTGGGGGCACATAACGGCCTCCCAGCCCAGCACATGGAGCTTGCCAAACAGCTAATGGAGACTTGCTACCAGATGTATGCCCAGATGGAGACAGGCCTCAGCCCAGAGATTGTCCATTTCAACATGCACCAGGGCAGCACAAATGATGTGGATGTAAAGGTGGGTGGAGGCAGCCCAGACCTTTGAGAGGGACTTGAGTATACCATAGCATGTAGTGCTTATGTACATTCTTTATAAGCTAGAGCTTGTCCAGGTTTTCTTGAAGAAGACCTCCTCCATTCACCCTACCCAATAGCACATTTCTTAAGTCATCATGTGTCGGTCTGGATAAGAGCATCAACCGAATCCCTGAAATATAAATGTGGCCTTGATGTCTGTGTTTATATCTGTTAGCTTGCTGATAGACACAACCTCCTGCGGCCAGAGACTGTAGAGAGCCTGTTTTACCTGTACAGGTTCACCAAGGACAAGAAATACAGGGACTGGGGCTGGAAGATTCTCCAGAACTTCAACAAGTACACAAAGGTGAGAAAAATGGCTGTTTATGCATTGGTCTGGCTGAAGTTTTTGAAAACACAATAGATGTAGCCAACTATGCTTTTTGGTGCATTTTATCACATTCAAAAGAAATGAATAATATCTAGTTCTAATATTGTTTCAAATAGGCCTGGGTCTTAGGTTGATACATACATTTTACATGAGAGGGCCACCATGATCAAACTACTACGTTCTTACATTATGAAATGACATTTCAGTCGGCTAATGCAAAAATCTCCTTCCTTTTGCAAACTTAATTGAGCCCTTCATCGTTTCGAATGAACCTCTCTGTACACACACACAATGTGGCAAAATATGTAATGCTGTATTGACTACAGAGGATGTTTGATATTCACTCTAAAGTACATTTTGTTTCTCACTTATTAAGATTGTGGACAGAAATCATGGGGAGATCCCTGTTGGAATGTCGCTCATCACTCCCTGTTATATATTCCCCTCCTCCAGGTCTCCTCTGGTGGTTACACCTCTATAAACAATGTGCGGGACCCAGACTACCCCAGCCCCAGGGACAAGATGGAGAGCTTCTTTTTGGGAGAGACTCTTAAATACTTATTTCTGCTCTTCTCCGATGACCCCAACCTCATCAGCCTAGACCATTATGTCTTCAACACAGAGGCCCATCCTCTGCCCATATGGCCTACCGCGGAATGAAATCCGTGCATGCTCAGTAACTTGGATATCTAATAACAGGTCACATGTATGATCACACACAAACACATCTCAGGGGTTGGCTAACACAAAGATATATCTCTAAAATTACTTCTAATCAAATATCGGACTGAAATGGTCGATGTTTCGCGAAGCTATTTCACAACTCGGAAAGAAAAATCCTACGTGCTAAATGACGGTTTTTTTTGGGCGGGAAATATTTATGCTAAAAGCCATGGACAAAAAGTAAAGCTGAGCTTAGATTGTGTTATGGCCTTTTTATTTTCTGTGTCGTCTTTCCTCATCATATGGACGTCTAAGTGCTGTGTCCATGCTGAGGGAGAATGGGGGAAGTCTGTTTGTCCAGAGACCTTAGATTTGTCCAGAGACTGCCAAACCAGTTAGGCAGTCTCTTGTAACCCTGGCACGTGTTGCATTATCAGGGTCCAACAGCAGCCTGGCTGTGACTTGTATTTCAGCTGTGTCTTAATCATGTGATGATGGCAGGAGCAGGGTATCTGAAGTCCCCTTGGGTACTTCAGGTGCAGGTGTATCCCACCCAACCTGCCCCCCTCTGGTGTGAGCGTTTTACAGGGTTATGCTTGGAAATGCACTATGAGTTACAGTGAAATATCAGTCAGTGACTGCCATCTACATGCCTATGCTCTTCCAAGAGAAAGAAAATAAGGGGAACTTTACCCTTTTTTTGGTTGGGACTTCAGTGACCTTGAAGTTATCCCAGTCATCACAAGCCCCAGAATTTTGTACTGTGAAACTTTTCTTCTCTGGGAAGAGAGTGAGCACTTACCATTTGATTTATTTTCACTGATGCAGCTGCTATTCCTATATTGAATGTTCTTTTCTGTTCTCATAAGTTATTTTGAGCTGCTTTGAGTATATATTTGTTCCCTACAGTAAGAAAAAAATTTACGTGGTGAGTTTATATGATTCTAGCTTAATTTAATCGAAATGATTCTGACTGTAGTCTGGTAGATTATAGAATAGATCGAATGACCATTGTGGGTTTTTGCCTCCTGATTTGGAGTAGTCTTAGCTGCAGATCAGATTTCCATCATTCCAGTAAAATACCATTAAGCGACAATGAAGCTGTATTAGTAGTTTCTTTAAAGAATTTGAGACCAAATTCCCCATTCTGTGTTTTCCAAGAAAGTCTATCCCTAAGTGTAGTCTCACGTGTGCCTTGTGCTTTCAGTGTTGCTTTAGACGACATTCTCCAGACAGCTGTTTACCGTCCACGTTGAGATTTGTTGGTGACCAGTACAGAAATTGACATTTTCACATATCCATTAGATCAATTGTCATGCATTCCCTCAAAGCAGTCGCTTGTTTTATCCGTTTTAAATCAGAATGTGCAAGTATTCGCTCCATCTCCCCTCTTCCAGCCACACTTATGTATGTACATAATTATATCATCCTCATAATCTTTCAGGATCAATGGAATCATTTGGCATTATTTCTGAGCCAAAGATTTACTGAAAAATTAATCATGAATGATTCGTTCTCCTTACAATACTGAATATAGCAGCTATTTTTCAAAAGCCATTTCTGCCCAAAACGTAGTTATTTTGATATCAAATTCAAAAGAAGTTTACCAAGTTTTCAATGGAATGGCCAAATATGCTTTCTCAAATGTAGTTTTAGGATACTCTCGAATAAGAGGATATCAATATTAATGTGAAATTAAAAATTATGGCAGTATTTTTCAGAAATCCATTGAAAGCTCACTTGGTGTTTGAAGAAAAAACAGCCCAGTGCTTTTACTTTGGGATAGTTTGTCTAGTAACGGGGTTCCTACTAATTTCTAGGGAAAATAATTTCATCAGGTTTAAAATGTATTGAAACTGCCAAATTGAGGGGGAAGGGATGTTCAGTCTTTATATATGCAAGTACACATTCAATACCTTTTATTCTGATAGTTGGGGGGGCATTTGCTGTATAATAGCTCAACTGATGGCTGTTTTGGCCAGTAACAGTCAGTATTTCTAGCTCATGCTAATCATATCTTAAAATCCAGTTGAACAAGGATCTTTGTGCAACTCAGAAAATATTGGAACAGGAGAATGAATAGGAGCAGGGTCCAAAAGACTGAGTCCAAGATTGGTTTTCATCATCACAAACTGAGGTGAAACTTTTACTCATTTGATTTGAAACAAGATTCCTAATGCTTTACAGGTCGAAACCTTTTGATAATAAAAAGCCCAGATTTCTCAATATTTTTTGTCCACCATTTGCCTTAATTCTGGTTTGTATTCTGTCTGGCATTGATTCTGTGAGTTTGTTCAAAATTTGAGAATCTTCTTTATTTCAGCTGTCTTACAGAGCATCCCAGAGGTTGCCCTGTGACCTTAACAGCATCTTTTCCCTTTTAAAAGGTTCCCATAGATGTACAATACACTCCTCGCTCTACCTTGGGTCTCAACATATTCATGGCAAATACTTTTCAAGAGCTTGACTTTCATTGTGCAAGAACAACAAAACTACAATTGTCAGCCTCAAAAGGTGCACACAGAGAATAAAAGGACGGAGAAGAGATAAATGTAAAATATCAGTAATGAAAAAGGTAGTTTTGACTGGACTTTGAAAAATAAGCAATATAAAGTACAACATCTTTTCAAGCTCAATAATCCAAGTAGTCAAAATAGTTACATCAGGTCATCTGGACATGTGTTTAAAACAAAACAGGAGTGTGTTTCTACATCCCTCCTAATGTCCTCCTCAGCTCTCAGTCCAGTATGTGACCCACCCAGCTCCACTTTAAAGGAACAGAGCCCTAAATAAGGCTGCTTACAAAGAATGGGGCAAAACAATCCCAACATGGAAGAAAAAAAAAGAAACCACCAGCAGAAGAAAGACCTTCGGACAAGTTCTCAGGTGGATCTGTGGTCTCATCACTGAGCAGCCTCCTGCCGACGTCCGTAGCTCTTTCTGGCCGTACTTTTGGATTTCTATGGGAGAACACTCTTGGAATCCAGTTGGGGACAGAGCCCAGATCACTAAAACTACCTCCCTGCTCCAGGATGGGATATGAAGATTCTTTGGCTTTTAAAATACAAAGTCTTTAACGTTCCCTTCACTGAGCCCAGCCTAGGCTGGGCATTAATTAGGCCAGTGGAACAGGTCAAAACATGAAAAGTCAAATGGAAAAATCAAATCAAAGGCACATCAACAGATGTCGTTTGCTCTCAACGCTGCTAGACTCCTTCTTACAATGTCTTAGAATAAGATTGACCTTACATAGTTTTAAGTTGATAAGATAAATATTCTATTTGAGTTTACGGTAATAGAAAATGATTGTGCACAAATATAAAACTGTAAAATATACTTATAGGCTTCATGAGGTTTGTAGGCTTTAAATTCTTCCTTTGTAAGCAAGATAATCCTTTATTAGTCCCGCAAGTGGGAACTTGCAATGTTACAAAGCAGCAATGTGGAAAACAGAACAGAGGCATAAAAACCCGCAGTCACCGTGTGGCTAGCCAGGATTTCAATGAGGTGAAGTTAAATAATACTTGAAGTAATGTCAGGCAAGTCAATTTCAGAGCTGCCATCTACTACAAAGTATGATCCGGTAATCTCTTCATCCACTTTGAATACAATAATGTTTATTTGTATCCCTTTTTTGTTTCAGAACTAATTCTAGTCGTGCCAATTACATTTTCAATTAGATTTTTCCAGTTTTAAAAAATGTGGATCTGCTCTTAATATACTATCAGACCTCATTTTACATGTTGTGCTTTTTCCTCTAGCGATAATGGTCAGCTATCAAACTTGAAATTTCAATCACAGAATAATTTACCATAAAAAAATAATTTTAACTAAATCTTATTGACATGGCTCTCAAAACTATAATCTTTGTCCTAATAAAGTTGGGATCTTGTTGAATTCGGAGGCAAACCTTTCAAGGGCTTTGTTCTGATGGTGGCACCTTTTCTTTTTGTACTTATTTCAGTGTTAATGATCTACACTCAAAATGTTTTGAAATGTCATTTGGCTTACAATAAATGTTGGATATTCTTTAATTTCGAAAAAAAAAGTTTTATGGAGGGAAAAAAGAGAACCAACCACGGATTCATTCAAACATTTATGTATTATTGGCGAGTCGTGATCTCAGCCTCGCCATCTTCACCCACTGTGCTATCAGATTAGATTCGGTCATTCTGGCATTTATAACCGACTCTGGATCTGCGTCATTGGACCCTCTGAAGAAAAAAAGTGAGGAGAAAGACTTAAAAAAGGTCAAATTAACAAAGCACAGCAATCACTTATCAATTTTGAAAAGTGCAACTCATTCACCAAGCAAAACCGAGCTGGCTTTACCTCAGGTCAAGATGATGGGCTCCTCCAGATATGTTGATGGCAACCAATGATGAGCTAAGGGACTTCCTCACCTAGACAGCAGAGATTCAGTTACCCCACAGACCAGGTAATAATCAGACAACATCATCCAAGCATGCTGGACATGTTGGACACTCACCCCTCCATTTGCCCAAGGGTCCAAGTCTCCATTGGAGAAAATAATATTGCTGGCTGTAGAGAGGGCTGAGCAGAGGAAATAAAAACTTGAGATGTTTCTTTCACACAAGTCCAGCACTGGAGAAAAGTTGGGCTGAACAAAACATATTTTCAGAATCAACATGCACAACAGTCCCATTCCAGCAGATGGAACTTAAGACTAATGGGACCCATCAGTCATCCATCCATCATCAACCACTTACCCAAACTCAGGTTCCACACCCATCAGTCATGTTAAGCTAAAACTCATTGCTTGAAATCAAGCAAAGTCTGTTTTGACAACTCAAATTATAAAAACCATACATTTCACAAGTGAGATCTGACCAGTATAGTTGAGATTTATCGACTTCTTAGACAACCACTTTGTCTTCCTTTAAAATCCAGAATCACTGCTAAAGTGTTAAGTCTCTGCGAGAGGACTGTAGAAGGTAAAAGCTGTTCTCTTTTTTTTTTCCATACTGTTCAACCCCAGAGAAAATCTGCAGGTTTATTCAATCTAAACACTGGAAGAGTGCACATCCAGCCAAGTTATTCCCAACCTGTAAAGACGGGACAATTCACCAGAGACAGTTGAGACATTTCTACCCAACAGATGTCCATCTAGAGAAAAGTTCTACTTTTGATGGAAGTGGGCTCATTGATCAAAACATTAACCATGAGACTTAAAAAAAACAATTGATTGGTGTTTTCTAGAAGCTCTCATCTGTTGTGTGAATACTTGCCATCGCCCCAGTACTGAATTCGGAGCCAGCTGGGCCGTGGAATCACTCCCCAGCGTTGGGAGCAGTAGACCTCCCTGTCGTGCTCCGTGAAGGGCATGGGGGGAAACATGTCGGTCACATTGTTGCTCTCAAAGCACAGGTCAATCTCCGTGCATGCCTACGACGAGAGACGGGGAGCAGGAAGGGACACGAGAGCTTGTGAAACGCTGGGATAGGACATGGTGCAAACGATGCTGGGGTCAGTCCCAGGACAAAATCCTCACTATTTGCATCAGTGGTTCTCAGAAGTTCTGTGAACAGAAATGGCTCAAACCGTGTCCACCATGAGCTACAGAGTACAACGCCGAGCCCTCTGAATTACATCTCTGTCTTTGCCCTCTCTTACCAAATAACCAGCCATCTCTTTTATGTCAATCCTGAATTCAACCTGATATTCGGTCTATCAGTTTACTGGCAAGAGTACCTGGTAGTCCCATGCGAGGCTATTGAGACCCAGCCCACAGCCGGTGGGGTCAGCACACTCCACATAAAGGCTGAACATATCGAAGCAGCTCAATTCCCCGGAGGAGTTGTACACGATTCCTAAAGGGGCATGAAAACATCACACTGGAGCTGGAAGGCTTGCAAATTATGAGTAGATTATTCATGTTACTTGAAGCAGAGAAGCCACTTGAGCCGTCTGCAATGATGAATAAAGTTTACAGTGTTTTAAATCCAGTCTGTGTTGCATTTACATGTTTAAAAATCGATTTGAATCCAACGATTTAATAGAGAAATGAGTTGAGGGGCATCCTGATGGCTTGCCTGGTAGATTGTGTACCATGAGGCTGAGTCCTTACCACAGTGGCCTGCATGGATTTGGATCAGACCCAGACCCTTTGCTGGATGTCATCCCCTCTCTCTCGGCCCCCTACCTTTCTTTATCACCCCTAAGCTGGAAAAGTCCTTCCTCCCTCAAGCATCTGATCATCTTTAGCATGTTCAGTTTTTTTCTTCCCTTCATTTTTCTCCCACTCGGTCACACCTTGACGGAGTCGTCCAGGCTTTGGACGCAGCAGGAAAGTTGGGCCCTGCGGCATTCCCTCAGGATTCCCTCATATCTGATTTACACATACCCCAACATCAACGTTTTGTTGTCAATGTCTGAGCCATGATACGGGCGTTCCTTTCCCATCTCCCGAGTGCTTATTGAAAAGCCGTAGGCCCTAGCTTTGAGTCGAGGGTTGAGATGTTTGTCCGAGTCTCGATCCTATAATGCATAGCACGCTTATGTCAAAATCTATTCTGGCTTGCAATCAGGATGTAGAGTTTGATGTACATTATAAAAAGTGTTCTGAATTCAAATCACCGATAGCCACTTTAATATGGTTCTTAAAGGTGTCACGTTGTACAGGCTCTAAAAGATGTTGCTCTGGGAGTCAAAATCTCATCTCGAGTGTTTTTTCAACGGCTAATAAAAGCTTTTTGAGGAGTGGTGTCAAGCTCAATGAGAGGAAAATCTCTTCGACAGCCAGCGAATGCTCATTGAGAAGCTATTTTAAGAAATTATCTTTTACCTGCTGTGTTTCTGAGGTTAACCAGCGGGTCAGGTCCTCTGAGCATTGTGTCACATGCAACCTGCAAATACATGCCAAGGAAATACAAATGTCACCGCAACATAACTTGCATCAAGAAAATCAGAGCTTTACAAAGAGAGTTAGAATGGGACATGAAATCTTCTAACAAATTAATTATTTTGGTCTCATGTACAACTATTTAATATTCTGTGTGATTAATTCTGCTGCAAAATAAGTTAAAGCATTTTGTGAAATGTCATATCCCAATAAGTTTAGAACGTCAATAACTGATGATTTTGAGATACGGTTGTTTTCATTTTTCCTGTACCTTGACAGGGTTGGCGGGCAAGCTGCTCATGAACTGTGTGCTATAGGGGTAATCCAGCATGGCCATCAGGGTGAAAGCATTCCTCAGCATTCCTTTCAGCTGGTGGAGATCTTTGGCAGATGATGGAGTCTTGCACAGGGAGAACTTGGACTGGATACGGCTGAAATCTGTGGCCGGGACCATATTAAAATTCTCCTTTAATCACAGGTATTCATTATTATAATATGTCATTCACTAAACGGTTGGGCTCCATGACCCAGCTTCAGATGAGGGGTTGCCGATGGGAGTATGGATGGATAGTCGGGAAAAGGGGTTCGAAAAGAGCTAAGAAAATCAATTGAATGGGAAAGCTGGAAAGTCACATGAATCCAGACATATAGTTCCATTGCTCAAATAGCACAGATATGTTAAGTGCATATAGACAATGAACACAAATAATCGGCTCAGATACAGGATACAAGTGAGGGCTTTCAGGCTAAAGCTCTTTAGGCAGCATACAGATATGTTATTATAAATTATAATTATGAAGTACCATACTTTTCCCCTCAACTAAATCCATTTGATCATTTGGACGGTGTTAAATATGCTGATAGTGAAATAACCTATTTCATGCAATGTTATAATTGATTTTAAGAAATAATAATAATAAAATAATGAAATGTGAATGCTAGTGTAAAGTAATGAATTACAACTACTCTCTTAACAATATTTGAGTGAATTTTCCCTAAACAGTACTTTGAGTACAGTGACATTATAGCACTGCGGTGACTCCGTCCTTGTGGTTTAATGGATGTAGATTTTTTTGCAAGTATAGGAAAATATTGTTTATTCAAGATGTACTGAGCAACTTACATGCTTACCCAGAAAGACTGAGTAGAGTAATAAAATCAAAAGGTGTCTCTACAAAAGTAATCATCTCCGAGTGTGCACACTCCAAGATGATTATTTTAAGATTTTTTATTTTTCCCTGAGAGGATTATTTTTCACTTTCTTTATAGGCTGCAATTTCACATTAAAAGTTGGAAAATTCTTACACGACATAATTTGTTTTCTTAATTTCTCTTTTTTATCAGGGACCTTGTGGAGCTTTTTGCATTTCTGTTGGCATTTGATGCCCCCGTGTCAGATTATAGCTTCAAGCTAAATCACATCTTGAGTCCCTCCATCCATCCATCCATCCACCCATCGTCAACCACTTATCTGAAGTCAGGTCACGGGGGAACTGGAGCCTATATCAGTTCTCATGAGGCAAAAGGTGAGGATACATCCTGGAAAGGTCACCAGTCCGTGAGAGGGCAGAGCACTTGGGGGAACAGCATCTTGCTCAAGGATATTCAACACGCTTCTCTGCAGGGGCTGGGATCAAACCTGCAACCTTCTGATCACCAGACGACCACTATACCAACCGAGCCATGCTCCACCTCTCTCCATGCCTCCTTTTTTTTGATGGTGGGAGGAAACCAGAGCAACCAGAGGATGGTCATCTAGACACCATGCAAACTCCACACAGAGGTCCTTTGTACAGGATTCAAACCACGACCTTCTTGCTGTGAGGCAACAGTGCTGATCACCACGCTACTGTGCTGCACATCATACCTGCCATTGTTACAGGAGTGAGTAGACTTTTTATACGTATACGTTACTTGTGTTTCAAGAATTCGCAGATCTGCTAAGCAGCTATGTCCACTGGTTTACAAAGAAAAACAGGAATAGAAACAAACATGAAGTGTCTGCGTGAGGATTATGTTTAGTTCACGATTTACCTTTGAGATCAGCCAGGTGCTCCAGCTGCTGGAAGGCTTCTGTCACAGCATGTCTGCATTCTGGACGATAGCTCTCAAAATCCTTTCAATAAATTTCAGGAATTGACAAGATTATTATGATAGCATAAGAAAAGTATAAGTAACAATAGAACATTTTACAATGCACAAATGTATAATTTTATAAAAAGTGAAACATCTGTGATTTACAATGAAGGGTTATCTACACTTAAAATGAACTTGATGCTTGGAGGAAACTGGAGCCCACTGAAAAACAGGCTGCCCTAACAAATATATGAGTGCTACAACTATCACATGACAATATTCCAGCTAGATAATTCATGTAAGGGATAACAAAATGGTAGCACCCTCTAGCTCTGCTGAAGGATGTCTTGCAGGGCGCATTAATAATTTTTTGGCAAAATTTGATAAATACTATTATGGAGATTAACTTTTCAGATAGAGCCTTTCAAAGCCCAACATGCATTACTACTCAGAAGAGCCAATGAGCAGAGACATAAACAATAATAAAAAAGCAGTCTGTTTTCAATTGTATCACCTTGATCTGGGAATCACATAACTATATTCAAAGAGTTCATCATTGATTGCTTAATATGATCTCTGTGAGAGGGACTTGTAATAACTTACTGACGTAACATCGCGGAAAAACTGCCTCGAGTCTCCCATCCCAGCAGTTGATAAAATGGGGGCACTGGCAGCCAGGGCCCCGGCTACGATGTTAGGATATTTCAGCCTCATATAGACTGACAGCATACCTCCATAACTGAAGGAGAGAGAGAAAATAACCCCAAAAAGGACAGTCTGTCATTGTGCCTGAGAATAAGAACTTCATTTTGGATTCATATACTCAGTCTTGGTAAAAATGTTATCTTTAGGGCAAAAGGAAAGGTTGTATTGCAAATATACCTAGCCTCAGATATGATTCAGCATCATATTTTATTTGTGTGAGTTTTTACCTGCCACCAAACACAATGACTGGGCACTCTGTGGCCCCCAGCTGCTGTTTGAGCTCCGTGATCATCACACTGTAGTCAGCGAGGGCCTGCTCCACAGTCAGCAAGCCAACCTGGGGGATGTTGAATGACTCCTGACCAAATGGGAGGGATTTGCCATAATATCTCTATCAGAGGGAAAGATTGAAGCTTAGTCATGCAATGGAATGAGCTTATACAACCATTTATACTGGCTTTCTCAATGACAGACAGGAAATTTAGTGTCATCTATTTTTTTCACAGGCCTCCAGAGTCATTTGAGTATGACCATCAGCCTTTACAACCACATAGAGTGGAGTATTATCTACATAGTACTGGAAACTTATTCCATCTATCCATCCATCATCAACTGTTTATCCAAAATTCGATTGTGGAGACATGCTGAAGTCTATCCCAATGCTCATTGGGTGAAAGGTGGGGAAACACCCTGGACAGGTCACCATTCTATCTCGAGCAGTGTCTTGCTCAAGGTCATATAAATAAATAAATGTGGTCGTCTGGTAATCAGGAGATTGCAGGTCTGATCCCGGTACCTGCGGAGAAGTGTGTCAAAGTGTCCTTTGGAGAGAAAGCATGAGGCAAGATTGAGATGGTCTGGACATGTGTGGAGGAGAGATGCTGGTATACTGGGAGAAGGATGCTGGTATACTGGGAGAAGGATGCTGAATATGGAGCTGCCAGGCAAGAGGAGAAGAGGAAGACCAAAGAGGAGGTTTATAGATGTGGTGAGGGAGGACATGCAGGTGGCTGGTGAGACAGAGGAAGATGTAGAGGACAGGAAGAGATGGAGATGATGATCTGCTGTGGTGACCCCTGATAGGGGAGCCGAAAGTAATAATAGTAGTAATAGTAGATTATGGTTACTGTTGAAATTAAGCTGCAGTCCAACACACAGCTCAGATCTACATGTTTATATCAAGTATGGGTGTACACTACCTCAGACATTCCAAAATTAGTTTGAAAAAAAATCACTGCAATTCTCATAATGCTGGGTAGAGGTCACCTATACCTTGGCCTCAACTGTGCTATCATGTTTTAATGGAGTGCTGTTGCTTTATTATTCTTACATGTTCTGCGAATATGACCAAGGCGGCATGCTGTGCAGCCAGCTCCGTGATGAAACCAGAGTTCAAGGCGAAATCCCAGATGTCTCCCTCGTTGCCCGTGTAGAAGAAAACTGGACCGTAGCCTTTCTTCCAGTATTTATCTTGTGGGAGGAAAAAATAGATCAAACTCATTAAATCTATTCTTGTGTTGATGCAATACCATACACACTTTGTTCGTTGTTGCTGTCAGTATCCTCGTAGGTTCTTTAAGTGTTTTACCCGTAATAAGGTAACGCTGGTTGAAGGTCCCATTCCCCATGCTGTTGAAGTTAAAGTGATCCAGCTGCTGAGGGAAATACTTCTCTGTAAACTGAGGGTCGGGATCTGACTTGAAGGCATGGTTCATCCTAGGCTAGAAAAGTTCAAACAGACATTACCAATCTACAGGGAGTGTGACTGGTTGCCAAAACAACCAGTTATTTAAAAAAAGTTTCTTTCCACGGGATGTCATTCAAATGAATCCTTCACAATGTCAATTTATAATAGTACATCTTGTATATGTCACGTCCATCTACCTTAGGCATGTATGCAAGTATTCCACTAACATTTATCCCAGTATCTCTGATACATTCTCTGTACTTTATGACTTCATAGTTTCGCCTGTGTATAGTCAATCCTTGTGTACATATCTGAAGATGTGTGTGTTGTCATTCTATACGAAGTACCTATGAGAGTCATGAGGAGTCCAATTCTATGTATGTGAAACACTACATGGACAATGATCAGACTGATTGAGACATTGGCATGGAAAAAGCATCGACTTAAGAAAGCAGAACAACACAGTTACCTGACTATGTCTGCCTGATGCAGCTCCCAACAGCCCGGACAGAACAAGTGGTAGGATGAGAAGTAGGCTGACAGAAGACATGTCGAAGCAAACTGCCGAATGAGCTACATGTAGTTTAACTGGAGTAAAACAACTCCATTTGTAGCCTGTGGTCACAGCGCCGGCATGGATCACATGACTTCCGCTGTGCTGTCCAATAGGAGTCGCCATAGACATTCTGTCAGAACAGGCGCTCGACGTTGTCACAGACCGTGGAGGGGAGAGAAGTCTGTGTCCACCCAGTGGGGATGGACAGATGAATTGAGAAGCAACGGAAAATTCCAAACTGTGTCTGTGTGGGTTTCCTCCTGGTGCTCCGGCATCCTCCCATCATCAAATATCATTACTCCTTCCTGTGCCCCTGAGCAAGGCAATAAGGAGACGAGGTGGAGTTGGTCCCCGGGCGCTTGACAAATTTCACACATGACAAATTTCGTTGTATGTCCGTTCAATAAAGAAAATTAATGATGCTTCTAAATATGTGGTATTTTTGGGCATCACCCTGAACACATTGGCGTTAGTTTCATCTTTATTGGTGGTGTGATTCAGAAATTATTTAAAACAATCCAAATTATGTGACACTTCTGAATGTGCGAGTTGCATCACATTACTTTCGGATCATCGAGCGGAAACAGACTGTCCTCTAGCTCTGTGAGAACACTGAGAAAAGCAAAAGAAAAAATATCTTCATGCTCAGGTAGTCAAAAATGCCTAAATAGTTTGAATCAAGAATGTTGAACCGTCCTGTTTTTTTAAATCTACATCCAGATGAACTGGGGAAAGGCTTTTTCCTTTCACCCGGTCGAGACGTCTTGTCCGTCCGCCAGTCACCTGGAATAACCCGGTACTTATCTGGCGGTGACATCGACTGACAGCACCACCTACCGGCTAAGGGAAAAATTGATGATATTTTTTACCTAAGTCTCGGAAACCATAGACGAAAGTACCCGAACCACTGCATGGGAGTCTAAGATGAAGAATAAGAAGAAGCTTTATTCATTTGTCTGTGTACATAAATACAAAGAATTGTTCTCTCTGTATGTAACTTGGCCTATTGTATAGGAGCAGAGATCAGCTGCAGCGCCCGGGGACCAACTACAGTTCTTTTTCCTCCTGCCTTGCTCAGCGACACAGGCAGGAAGGAGTATTAAACCTAATTAACCTTAACTAACCCCTTCCAGACATGAACCCTAAACTAAACAAATGTGTTAAAACTCTAAACCAGTACTTCTGTATTTGCTGTTACTACAAAAAGAAATCAATATGGGTGGCAAGAGAGTTTCTATTCGTGTAATCTACCTACCTACATATCCTCCTGTTCATTTGTTCGATGGTTGATCCCAGAATGCTTTGCGATAGAATCGTGAGGTCAAAGGTGAATAGTGTAATGCGGAAATGTCTACCACGCCATCAAGCCACGTAATCACATGTTAGGCCTTAGAACTCGCCTCGATGTTAATACCCCTCCAGCTCAGGGGGCATCCAGATCAGCGGTTTGTTGGCTTGTTGGAATTTATGTGGGCGGCTAGTTGGTGAGAAGTCCGTTTTTATGGTCAGATTAAGTTTGGGGGATTAAGGCTGGATCTCCTGCCTGATGCCCTGCAGTGGGATCGAACCCGTGATGCCTGGCTTGGTAGGCTACCAATCACTAAAATGTTCTTCCACTTTTCCAGGTGGATGGATGGACTTTTCCAATATTGAAATAACTGCTTTAAAGGGTAGGAGTGGTAAACACATATTGTTGAATTTATACTGACTCATATATGGTAGTCTGATTTTAATGCTTTATTCATTTTAAGGATCTAGAAGCTAAACATTAAGCAGTAGGACTTGTTTTTTTAATCAACCACCGTCTCATCTTATTTTAAGATATGTCACCGTGTCACTGCTCACATTACTTCAGTAAACAATCAGGGAGTGTATGTGTAATGAGCACATTCATCTTGAGATTACACTAACCACCCTAATGATCTCTATTGAATATCCATCCATCCACCCATCCAACGTCAACCACTTATCCAAAGTCTGCCATGCTGGAGCCTGTCCCAGCTCTCATTAGGTGAAAGGTTGAGAAACAAAGGTCACCATTTAATGTCAGGGCAGGTGCTGGGGAATAAGGCTGGATCCCATTACTGACACCCTGTAGTGGGTATGAATCCACCACCTCTGGCTTGTCAGTTGCCAAAAGGTGCACTCTACTGCTGAGCTACCGCATCCCCTAAAACCAGATCAATAATAGAGACCAAAAAAGTTAATGGAACAAATACAATGAGGTAGCATCTACTGTCTACATCAAATAGGCCCTTGGATGAGACAGTACAGACAGTGGAGTATTAAAAGGTATTGTACAACTAATCAATAGTGTCTTCCATCTGTATATAATGCAAAAAAAACACTTATGCATGGCAAAGACCTCAGTCCCCAAGAAGCTACGGGGGGTCGTGCGGTGATGTTGTCTACAGCTCTGGGGAAGAAGATGTTCTTCTGTCTGCTAGTTTGGGCTTCAGTGACTCGAAATCTCTTCCCCAGTGGCAAGGGGATAAACAGACTGTGTGGGTTTGGTCCCTACTTCTGTAGCTAGCCCTGTTATGTAGTGGATGGCTGCCACGCACTGTGTCCAGGTTTGGCAGCACAGTTCTAACAATCTTCTGTGCCACGTTTTGCCTTTATTTTTTTAATGGTAAAAGAAAAAAAACAGAATAGTGAGTCAAGTTAATAACCAGTGGTTATTTTAATAGACCCAGAATCTCGTGTCTTTACAGTAGATATAATAGTGATGCTGAGATTCAAGATGTTTATTGTCATGTGAAGTTCTTTGGCTGGGATTCCCCATTGGGTATAACAGAATTAGGTATAAAATGGGTGAAGGTAAGAGTAGAAATCAATCAATTAAGT
>OMLC01034850.1:0-10267 GCA_900302585.1 Regalecus glesne
ATTAAAATTATGTAGTTCAACGGGTAGAGAGCACAGGCAAGCATAGGAGTCACGCATTGTGAGCTCGTATCCCACCGTGTAGCTCAGTAAATGAGAGGCATTCATTGTAAAGCACTTTGAGTGGTAACTAGACTAGAAAAGTGCTCTATAAATATATGATGGCACTCGGATTATTATCTAGCTCTAGTGCTGCTCCAGCATCATACGTTGACCCTATGCACTTGTGCGTCGCTCTGGATAAGAGCGTCAACTAAATGCCTGTAATGTAATTATATATATACTTTTATGTGTGGGGAGGGGCTCCGATTAAAACAGGTTTGAGTTAGGGGGACACTGAGAAAAAGGTCCGGAACCCCTGCTCTACACTGCAGACTTCACTCATAACTTACCCACCTGCCACCTACAGAAGTTCTCTGATGCCTCTGCAATTATCAGCCTCATTACAGGTTGGGTTGACATGGAGTCGAGAGAGCTAATTCAAGACTTTGTGGACTGGTGGCAGTGGATCTGCCTCCGGATCAATGTAGGTAAAGCTAAATAGATGGTTGTGGATTTTCAAAGGTCTTCACACTCCCCTCTGACACCAGTGAATATCCAGGGGACGGACATTAGGATGGTGACATATTACAAGTACATGGGTGTTCACCTGAAAAATAAACTGGACTGGACTGATCATTCATTTGCACTTTATATTAAGGGTCAGAGCAGACTGTATCTGCTGAGGAGATCGAAGTCTTTTGGAGTGCAGGGACACTCCTTAAGACATTTTACAACACAGTGGTGGCATCAGCCATTTTTAATGGCTGTATTGCTCGTGTATCCTTTGTACCTTGACCATATCCACTTGTACGTCACTCGGGATAAGAGTATTTGCTAAATGCCTGTGATGTAATGTAATGTAATGAGTGGTCTCCTGGGGCAGTAGCATCTCAGCTGCAGAGAGGAAAATACTTAAAAAACTGATTAAGAGAGCTAGCTCTGTCCTGGGATGTCCACTCAACACTGTGGGGGTAGTAGAAGATGAGGTGGATGATGGCTAAGCTGTCATCAATGATGAACAATGGTTCTCACCCCATGCAGCACTCCATTGTTGCACTGGATGGCTCCTTCTGTGACAGGTTACTGCTCCCAAGGTGCTTTAAGAAGCGTTTTTAGAGGTCTTTCCTTCCCGGAGCTATCAGACTATATAATAAGCACTGCTCCTCCAATAGATCAAATTCACAAGAAAAACTGAATTGCATACGATTTAGTTAACTACTGAGTTTGTTTTTTTCTGTTCATACTGTACATACTGTTCATATTTTCCCCTTGTTTAAATTACTTTCCAATATCTATGCCTTGGATTGTATGCCTCTCTGACTGTGCTTTCTTTCCACTTTGCTGCTTTAACACCATACATCTCTCCCTCTGGGAATAATAAAGGCATATCCTATCTTATCTTATCTTATAAGAAAACAGCATTAACCAAAATCTATGAACATGTACTTGACACCAGGGCAATGAAACCTTTCACGGTTGTAAAAATAAAAACAGTCACCGGATATGTCTTCAACTGAACTTGACATGTATTTCCTTCCTATTTGTTCTATCAATCTCGAAGCAATTACAGAAACAAACACTGCATGTGCAGACATGTTACTCAGTCACCTACATTTCCCCTGTAGCAATGCAAACAGATAAGACTGGCTGTCCTACCTCAGGGTGAGGCTCCGTGTCTGGGCAAGAAGCAGTGAAGGGCCGCCTCTCAGAAGCCAAACCGGCAGGCAAGGGGGCCGCCATCAAAGGCAGGACTATGGCACACTATTGCTGAAGTCCAATACCACCATCTAGCCAGTCCATAAACCACATCAGCATAAGATAGGCAAGAAAGGTGCAGGCTTGAGGTGCAGAAAGGCCTGAGAGAGAGAGAATGAAAAGTGCAGGGAACAGAGTAGGGTAAAGAGGAGTATGGTCAACGGGAGGAAGTTCAACTGGGTCTCAGTGTCTAGGATGGCCAGCTTGCTAAATCTGGAGAGGGTTGAGGACTATGGCATTAATGGGGGGGGGGGCAGGACAGAGGAACTGTGGGAGGAGAGGAAAGGGGAGGCACACAGTAAAAATATATCTCTGCATGTGTGTGTATCCAGTGTAACACAATAACACAAAGGAAAAAGGAGAGGAGTCAAGCAGAGAACTAGGAGGAAATGGGGGGTAAAGGGAGAAAGCGGTGTCCAGTGGTATGTCTTAGGGTCTATAGCACCCTGGCAGAGCTCCTCTCCAGACCTGTTCTGGGAAGTGTTAGGGTTTCACTGAACCAACATGTGTTTGACTATTTATACACACACACCAGCACTTAACTTGCAGTGACACAAAATGCTCCTCTCCAAGTGTGTTTGGCTGCAGGCTCATAATCCACTAATGGGACACAATGGTCTCACATTAAACATATGCATGTAATGCTTCCATTTTAAACAGTATATTAAAGGTACTGTGTGTAAAATCAAGTTAAAAAAAGATTTGTTAATGTCAGTGGGGGGTTGATGAATGTTTGTAATGTTTGTAGCAACATAAATAAACCAAGGCTTGCGATCACAGATAGCTGCAGGAAGCTCAGTCGATGTGACTAACGAGGATATGGCCAATAAAACTCATGAAGGGGTTCTACAAACTGATAACACAATGGGTTTAACATATTTTCAAACTCCATAATCCAGGGCCTTTAAAAGGATGTTGAGTGGGTCACATACTGGACTCAGAGCTAAAGATGATATTCAGATGAATGTTCAAACGTACTCCTGTTGTTGTAAAAAAAAAAACTATGTCCAGAAGACCTGATGCAACCATTTTGACAATGGTTTAGGTAAGAAAGGTGCATCCAAGTAAACTCAAGTAAATTTCATTTGTATAGCCCTTTTATCAATTTTTTAAAATTTGCCTTAGTGGGGACTCTGTTAAATTTTAAATGGATTTTTAGGATTAAGTGATGTTGAACACCAATGTAATTACCAGTACCTATTAGCTGTAAACTAGGTTAAGCTTCTAGTTAGACGGGCCTAAGGCTAATTTAAGACACTGGTTTGACCACTAGATATTAATAGTGTATAACACTGCAGTGGCATGCAGAATACCACAGCTTCCATTCTCCATAATTGCCCAGGCAGGGCTTCTCATAAGTGCTCCACAGCACTGTGTGGGGAAAGAACATGTTTGTGAATGTGTGTGAACACTTTTCCCCAAACTCAGACCATCTACTGACCCGTTATGGCAAACGTAACACATGCTATTTATGTTCTGTTACGTTTCAAACATAAATTCAGGTGAGATGCTGAGTATTACAGCACAATAACATAACTCAAAGGAAGCACACACTCATCCACACTTCAATTGTCCATTATAAATATAAAATTATGTTCACTCATTCAAATAGCAACAACAAAATAGTAGGCTCTTATTTTTGCACTTAGTATTAAGCAACTATTCAATCTTATTCTAGGAATTGTCAAAGCCACATAAGTACAGAATAAAAAATTGAACGAGAGTATTAGTTTTTTTTTTTAAATCACCTTTTATTATTACAACACTTAGGAACCTGAGCAGTTGTTCAAATAGCCCTTAGCTTGAAGGAAGTGACACATTTTTATGATACAAAAACATCTCTTTTGCAACAATTGTTACAACTTCACTTATGCTTAAAAGTTCAAAGAATATTGTTAATAGTTGTTAGCAATGCATAATGTATTATTTAAAAAAAACAGGTAGTTAGTTCTCCAGTTGTAGCCTGGCTGCAGTGTAAACACTGGAATTTGCCAAATGCTTCAGAGCAACCACCAGCTGACATTACTGCCACAGTTTTTTTTTCTTCTTCCAAACTTTCCCCTGTAAATGGAAAGATCCAGGGTCGTTCAGGTACCGACTGAGTTTTATAGTGCTGGCTAGCACAAAGTTATTTTGAAACAATGGTAGGCCATTCGTTGTACAACGTATTTCAGACCCGTTACAGAAATCCTTCGACATCCTGCAGCTATCCTGAATCGGTGCTACGTAGTTCTTCAAACGTTGTTGAATACAACAGTGTTTGTAGTCATTTATTGTAAATAAATCCCTTATGTCTTTTAGTCATCCAAACCATCCCTTTTGGTTCTGGTGGCTGAAGAAAAAGTAAAGTGTCATTGAAAACCTCTTTGGGGATAAGTCTGGAGTGCAGCAGTTGTTCAGTAAAGTAAAACTTCTGCTATCGCTAAATCTGTAAATTTAAAAATAAGCTGCATGGTGGCCACAAGGAAACCTGTATTGATCTTTGGAGGTAAGTTTCCATGTGACGTAACATGGCATTGATCTGACACCAGCTCTACAAGCGAGTTGGCCATGTATATGGATACAGATGTTTTGATCCATGCTCAATAGTCAAAGTACCAGAAATTGAATCAGTTCATCTCGCTTAATGATTTGTCCAAGTGAGCTAATTTAACTATCCGGGAGTGGATACAGATGAGCATCTACCTGCACCGAGGGCAGCACTCCTTCTCCAAGACACCTGATAAATGTGAAATATTGCCTGTGCAATATACAGTAATCAGGGTTTCAACCATTCTTGAGTAAGTAGTTTGGAATCTTTTTCTTATTTTACGACCATATCAAACAAATGTGTTGAAAATGACAATTTTCAGGGGTGAAGGAGTTTCTCCCTGAGGGAAAGATAGCATCAACTGGATGAAATGCTTCAAATAACCAACCAGACAATGCTATACTATGATTGAACAAATTTTGCAAAGAAAAGCCTTTTTGCTAATGTATTATGGAATAGTTTAAGGAAGAAATGCATCAACGATTGGATGGTTTTACTGCACAGGCAATAAGATGCGGTGGCCCAGGTTTAGCTGGGTCAAACCTCAGGCCTTTTTCCAAACATCAGCAAACAACAATTCAGGTCAATACATCTCTAAGGCAAAAGGAGCAATAAAAAAAAGAAAAAGTTTAATTCTTTTTACAAAAGGATTTAAAGCGTCCGACCAGAAGGCTTTGTCTCGTATTTAGCTTAACACAGGATTTTCTACCAACATATTTGAAGTCAAATTCTGATATGTAACACAGATTTGACCACTTTCAAGAAATGTATCATTCTGTTTAATAAAAATACACAAAGCATATATATATATTTGTATAAATTACAATGTTTAAAGTAAATGAACCCAAATAGACCAACAAAATTATTGAAATTATACAACCGTTTTTTTTAAGCTGGCAAAATAAAGTTTTTTTCTAGCCTGCATTTACACGTCACACCTTATCTTT
Source organism: Regalecus glesne (assembly GCA_900302585.1). Taxonomy (NCBI): domain Eukaryota; kingdom Metazoa; phylum Chordata; class Actinopteri; order Lampriformes; family Regalecidae; genus Regalecus; species Regalecus glesne. The sequence continues at coordinate 5,272 of OMLC01034850.1, forward strand.
ACACTATTTATTTCACTCACACAAATGTCTGCGATAAAATAAATTTCTGCAATAAACTATGACTGTCAGTAATTTGGCAAGCATAAAAAACAGCTTGTTAGTCAGACGTTCACTAATTGACATCAATTTATTTATCTCTCCTCTCCCTTCATCTGTAGATCAATCCAGCTTTCCCAACATGTTGGAAGGCAGAGGGATGGATATGCCTTTCTACTCTGTTTATGAAGGATTAATCAGACAAAAAAATACAGATGTATATGTACACAAAAACAAAAACTTCCCAAAATGCAGGAATGTGAGTATTGTGCAGTCATTTGTTTGGAAGCCCTAAGACACTAATTTCAGCAGTCAGGTTGATAACCACATACATTTCAACTCGTTTAATTAGTAAAGACCACACCATGTTGAATGTGAACACTGTCCCACAGTTCTCTCATGTTAGAATGCTGCAGTTAGCTTCCAATATCTAACAAATAAGAAATTGTTATCATAGTTTTAGCACTCTTATACTTGGCAGGCAGTAGAGGTAAATAAATCAAACTCACACACACACGCACGCACATGCAAGCCTCCGCGCACACACACACACACACGCACGGAGGTTATTTTGTGCTCCATATTGTGAAGTAAGAAAATATGTCTACTTATCAGTGATGAACCTGTACCACTGAAATCAGCACCTGCTCTCTCTTAAGACCAATCAGCATCCAGAATACTACAAAAGTTCACCAGTTCACCAGCTGTATGAGCTGAGAACATACCCCAGAAGAGCCTCTAGGTGGCAACATGGACCATAGATCAGGATGGTCCAGGACACCAGAGCCTTGCTGACAATGCTATTCAGATCCATTCCAAACAAAACCAAAGCAAGTCGTGAAGGTTCACAGTGCAAGAATACATGCATAGATAGTCTCAGAAAACACCATTTTAAATAGGGATATTTCTTTTAAGGCATATATATATATATATCATTCCTGTTGTCAAACCTTAGTATACTAAATTATCTTTACGCAGCTCCAAGAAACCAAGAACATTTTAATTTTTATCTATGTTCCATATGTTAAGAATATTCAGCCAAATAAAAAGTTAGTTAGCTCTCAAAAGCCCTGCCCTTTGGCTAAAATTAAAATTTACAAATCGAGACAAGAGGTCATCAAACTTTAGCCCAAAACCCAAAGGCCTAACATAGCCTTTGACCCTTGGACCCTTGGCCTTTCCTAATATACATACCGATATTTTTGTCAACAGGGAGGTCAAGAAAATTGAACCAGACTAAACGATTACAGTGAGTGTGTCCCAGAGCTAGACTTTAAGCCCCAAGCAACTAGGTCTGTTTTGAGTACTGAGCTATTATGGAGGAAACATTAGACTTTTGAGTTTGACTTAAAGTCAAAGGAATAGTAGCTTCCATTCAAAGCCATGGACCAGGGACAAGGGTTAACGCTAGGAATCAGGGTGCACCCCATACCCCCAATTCCAGGTGCATTAATGATCAAGAACACAAGTTTGAGATCCCTTTGACATTGGATATTGGCTATATTATTAGGAACGAGACCATGGGTAAGGCTAGCTCAGGGACTAGGATTTAGAGTTAGGACAAAACTACGGCTTTCGGGTCTGTGATGGATAGTGAACTGGCTCCTCAGAGCTATACAAACTCTCCAGGAGGGAGGCTTTGGGTGAAACTGCAGCTGGCGTTAGGGGTGGGACAGCGACTGTTAGAGCTGCTAGTGGTGGTGCTGGAGCCAGGACTGGGAGAAGCAGGCAGGCTATTACCGGGAGCGCTTGAGGAGATGGATTGAATGTCTCTATCTGAATAGTCCTCCTCCTTGTCCCCAGGATGGGGTTGGCACTGCTGGCTGACCACTACACTGAGGGAACACACAGGAGAGGACAGATAAAAGGTTATCTCTTGTGTGTGAAAGAATGGCTTTTCCTCTGAATCAAAGAAACCCCATGGAACTTCAGTAATAAGATGCATTTAGAAATAAATGGAAGTCAAAACCATATGACAGAGGATTACTACACCAAATCTGGATGTTAAAAAATTATTCAGGCTTATTTCACTGTAATAATAGCAGCACTAAAGTCAGGACAGAGCAGCATCAAAAGCAGTACATAAACAAACAAGAACAACGTCCACATACCGTATTTCTCGGGCTATAAAGTGCACTGAATTATAAGGTGCAATATCAATTAATGTGTCAATTTCCTGTCAATTTAATGTCAAGGCACATCGGATTATAAAGCGTGGTACGGTCGTTGGACCGGAGGCTCCATAGTTTATCAAAGTGGTACCCAACTAAATCATTTTGAAATATTTTTGAGCGCCGTGTACCACATAAAATCGGTTTGAAGTCAGTAAACACAACCAGAATTAATACATAAGGCGCACTGGATTATAAAGCGCACTGTTGATTTTTGAGAACATTAAATAATTTTAAGTGCGCCTTATAGCCCGAGAAATACGGTACTCCCTGATTTGAATAAAACCACAATGCAGGATATGACACTAACCCTAATGTTTACAAATAAACTCAAAGAAAAAACAAAAATATCTTTAAAATAGTTTTATCTTTGTACTTTATGTAAGCATTTATATACCCGGATCTGGTTGTGTCATGGATGTCCTGTCTACTGGGATCAAACCTGGAGGAGTAGCTGCATTTCGACCACTAGACACAGGAAGACAAAAATATCAATGCAGTAGTTTGACATAAAGCATTCCAAAAGACTTTATAATAAGAGGTCCGTCTTATGTGTCACGATTAGTGCCCATATTGTGAGGGTGGACACAGACTTCAATGGAGTGTGGGGGATTAAGACTGGATACCCTTTCAGACACCCAACAGTAGGTTCAAACCCGCAAAAACTGGCTTGTCAGTTCCTTGAAGCATGTACTCTACTACTGAGCTACTATGGCCTCCTCAAAAGACTTTACAATGATGCTGCTAAGGAAATCGGAGAACATTTCTAATGAATTCAGATTAGTGTCTACTCAGAACTAGGCTCTTGTCATGTAGGGACTTGTGAGCAACATGTATGGACTCATTTCAGTTCAGTCTCTTTAAGGCACATTTTTCCCATTTCCTTACTATGTGTGCAGGGTCAGTAGTTCCAAGGTGAACTCCTCTCTGACAGAGAGTCATCAGAAGATTAATACCTGAAGAGAGAAACATAAGAATATAAACCAGGATCTGAACTGCCTCTCTCTCACATCTCGCATGCGCAAACACACACACCATATCTGAGCTCTCCAGAGATCTGAAGCAATACAAAAGCGGAATAAAACGTTAAAACAGTATAACAATGGAGCATTACATCAGCAAAGTTCTATATCAAAATATTTATTTCGTGGGTAATACTGGACAAATGCAAGAGTACATCAACTTACAAGGCAGCATACGTATCTACTTTTATTCAAACAAAAAAAATCTATTGAATTATTACAATTAAAATAAAATGTCTAATTGACAGCAATTTTAGGGAATTTTTACTACTAATAAAAGAGATTTGTCAGTATCTTTAATGAATATGTCATAACTCATATAACAATTCCAACGTTAAAGAGGAATATATAAATCCACCACAAGAGCTGATGTGACCTACCTTTGGTCCTGTCGTTACAGTATCTTTGCTCCCACTGGTCTAGCAGTATGTTGAGGTATCGAGGACATTCAAAGAAGCGGAGGTATCTTGAGGAAGACGCAGAAGGGAAGACTCGCTCAAATTCTCCTTTGCGACTGAATTCATCCTCGCTCTCTGCCAGAACTCGAACATCGTCTGGGGTCAGGACGTCCATCACAGTGGATTTAAAGTCCTGATGTGGACACACCCATATTAGTGTTATAATTGTTATCATTCGTAGCGTTACTAAAAACAACAGTGTTATTACAAGTAGCAGTCAATTTAGTGGCAGTGCACTGGGGAGTGTATCTTCCCTTTTTGGTCTCATCCTGACTTACATTTAGCAGCTGCCCAGTGCAGCCACAAACTTCTACTGGTAGTCATTGGGAGCTGCCAAATACAACCACGGACTCCTACCATCAGAAACTGAGACGTGCTCAGAGCAACCACAGACTGCACTACTATATGAGTAAATAAGTGAGTGTACCTACCTGATCTGCGTAGCGATGTGTGAGATAGAAGGCTCGTTTGACCTTTTCATCAACGAAGAGTTCAGATCTGGTCCTATCTCTGCTCCCCCCACGCAAAATACATGCATGCCCGCATGCACACGAGAGAAATCAAAGCCAAATGAAAAAAAAATCAGCTTAATTCTATTTTAATCTATTATTTTACAGATGGATTAGTTGATGAAAATATGGTCTAAAATCTGACACTATCCCTAAATAAACCGGCCATTCCATACTGCAGTACCTTTACCATACCTGCTGGTCGGGGTGGTGGCACTGCTGCAGGAAGCAGCTGTTACATCTCTCTGAGGAAGAAGAAAGCCAGCCAGGTTGAGGAGGTCTCTGATCATTTGTCCCTTAATTGCTACATCCAGCGCTGTGTTGGAATGGAGACTGTTGAACAGACAATCACATTCAGAATAAAACAAGGTCTTGGATATCTATCTATCTATCTATCTATCTATCTATCTATCCATCCATCTATCTATCTATCTATCTATCTATCTATATAAGACAGAATTATGATTTAGATTTTGAGCTTCTTTCCTTTTTGCATAATAGTTTGAGTAGCCTGTTGCCTTTCCTAATGGAGTACTCTTTATACATGATATAGTTTTAATTGGCCATAAAATCAGTTGGCTGTCGTAGCTTCTTTCTTTTTTCACTTGGCCGGTCCTTTTATTTTTTTACGGTCTGTCTAGACTGGTCCTTCTGTGTTCCAGGAGCGATCTGACCTGGATTTCTCTGTACTGATGAAGGTAGAAGATATCCTGTCCCCATTCCTGACTCTATCCCCGCAGAGTCCAACAAAAAGTCACACAAGCTGTCCAGGCCATCATTCACACATAACCACGTGCAAC
>OMLC01034859.1:0-10116 GCA_900302585.1 Regalecus glesne
ATTCTCTCTCTCTCTCTCTCTCTCTCACACACACACACACACACACACACACACACACACACACACACACACACACACACACACACACACACACACAGGCATATGTTAAGAAACCAGAATAAAATACTTCTGGTGTCTGCCTGTTTTCCTTGTCTACTGCCATTGCTTTCCATTTGATAAGGGTTCCTTAGTGGAAATCTAAATGAATTCCTTTTATTTTCTGTGTGGGTGTGTGCGTGGGGGGTGGTGGCTTTTTAAATGATGTTAAATGAGTCACACCACTAGCCTCAGGAATACTATAGGGATCCTGGTTTTCTTGGTTTTTTGGCTGTTTTTGTGAGCTTGCTCCTATTTATTGGAAGCCCTAAAATCTTAGCCAACCATGTTAGTTACAGGTTAAAAATGGCATCAGTGTAGCAGCAGGTGAGCCCTTGTACCTGTAGAAGGTTCATAGTCCTCCCACTGATGGTACTGTCTGTCACTGGCTCTGCTCCTTCCCATCTGTCTCAGATCCCCCAAGCAACTTAAGAAAGAAAGGGTGCATTCTAAAGCAGCAATTGCAAGCAATCATTCACAGTCTTTTCCTGCCCAGAAAATACTAATTTGCCTTGCAAATTTGGTAGTAAAATGACGTATCAGTCTGTTGAGTGGCTGTGATCATCCTTTCATCGGTCTAGCACTTTTATTGATGAAGGAGATGGATATTTCGATTGGATAGTTTGTTGCTTCCTAACTTCAGTGTATGATTTATTACTGCTGTATTGGAGGCTAGATATCTCACTGAGTCACCTCCACAAAGAAAAGCTCATGATTTTTCCTTATTGGGCTAGAAAGAGTCTTTCTATAAATCAGTATTGATATTGAAGAAGCACAATACATGATAAAATTGACTGAAAACAGATTAGAGCCACTGCAGTTTTGATACACAATCTATCTAGTGGGATATATATGAACAAAAAACTTTGAGCACTCGAGACGGAGCCGAAATTTCCTGTAAATTCTTCAAATCTCTGATAGCAAGTTTAAGAGCAGTTATGAACACATAAAAAGGGCCTTTTCTCCGTGGGTCACCCATATTTAAGTGGTTGTCCTCTTTAAAACCCCTTTTCTTATAAATCAGGACAGGATTGAGTCGGTCCCTGGATGAGAAGGGTAAAATTAGCTGCGGTTTAAGTTTATGCTCTGTATTAGCAAGAGGAAAACTATGTTATCATAGGCATGATTTTGCATATCAAAATTCAGTGACTTGTGGATAGATACCTGTAGTCACATTTTATTGACATCACACTGAGCAGAAATTAGTTGATGGAGTAAACTTATTTGATTTACCCAGTTTACCCAGCATTTAGGTGGTGTAGGGGGTGGCATATATCACTGAGTAGAGCAGTTGTCTGGTGATTGGAAGGTTGCAGGTTTGATCCTGGGATCTGCAGAGAAGTGTATCAAAGTTTCCTTGACCAAGACACTGTTCCCTTAATTGCTTTGCCCTGTGATAGACTGGGGACTTGTTCCGGGTATTTCCCTGCCTTTTGTCCAATGAGCACGGAGATAGGCTTCAGTTCCCCTACAACCCGATTGCAGATAAACAGTTGACAATGGATGGATGGATGGATTTTGCTGGTGTGGATTCTATTCTCTCTTTAGGCTAACTGCAATGTGGTTTACATTTAAGTATATGAAGCGATAAGTTAAAAAACTTGACCAAACTTCTTTGTAGCCTCTCCTATTGTTCCTTTATTCCCCTGTGCTTTCTCAGTTTCACTGTCTCAGCTGTTCCACTTTTAGCCTCGGTTCCCTTTATTTCCACCATCCTTTATCCATACACAGCTGCTGAGGCACTCCTGGATTATGGTGGAGAGGAAGGAACTCTGTAGTGCTTCCATGATAACAATCAGCCTGCATAATTTCACTATTCTTGATGAGCACTCAAACCAGTGAGAAACAAATGTAGCTGTTGTGGGATGTTGTGTTATAATGTTGCCCCTCCCATCTCACATGCCCCACCCCTTGCTCCATGCATGTCTCTCTCCTCTCGCTCCTGACAAATCCTCCTCAGGGATCAGATTATGCTGCATGCTCTTAAGAGAGGAAGAGAGAGGGAGGGTGAGGGACGTTGATGATGTGATTATGTAAGTGCCAACCCTCTGTGGAAATGGGTGTGCGTATGTGTTTGTGTGTGTTTGTGTGGGGGGGTGCTTCCTTTCACACACCATCTGGGCATTTATTTCTGCTACTGATTTTCCTAGTACTCTTTAAGCAACAACAGAGAAACACATCCACAATCAATCTCTGTCCACAACACTCCATGAAGCATTTTAACATGCAGATTTATGACTGTTTTACATAAGTAGCATGTACGGGTATGAGTGCTCAAAATTTATTGTTTGGTTTGTACCTCCATTTTGGGATCAGTGTTTGGTAAAGTAGAAAGAAAAAGGTAGAAAATAATGTTTTGGTCCTTTACTTTTGAAAACCATCCAGCAATGCCTCACTGGTCATAACTGTTACTCATACAGTTTAGTTGTGAAAACACTTTTCTGTTCCTTGCGAGAATCCCAGACATCTGATGACAGTTTTTAGACACTGATTTACGGTATTTTATTTCATTTAGATTTTTTGGGGTCATTTTCTGTCTTTATTTGGTAGGATAGCTGAGAGAGACAGGAAAAGTTGGAGTACGGCGAGAGGAGCGCATGCAACAAAGGGCTCGGGTCAGATTTTAACCCAGGGCACTGCTGTAAGGACTCAGCTTTATGTGGTATGTGCTCTACCATGTGAGCCATCAGGAAGTGCCCAAGAGGTCCATTTTTACATGTAATGATTAGTCCCCCCCATTGTGGGGGTGGACATGAATTTAGATGTACTGTAAGGGATTAAGACTGGATGCCCTCTCTGATGCCCTGTGGTGGGTTTGAACACTTAATATCTGGCTCGTAAGTTCCCGAAGCATGCACTTTACTACTGAGCTACCATGGCCATATAAATAATTATATATAAGACTATCTTTTTTTGCTTGTCAGCTGGCTAAATAATGGATTAACAAATTAACGTAACATTTTGTATTGCATTGAAGTTAGTTCTAGCAGACTCAACATTCTACTATTATGACGTTATTATGACCATCGGCTACCTATCTTGATAGCATAGAAGGACTCTTTGTCTCTCTGTCTGTCTGTATGTATTTATTTCTGTCCTAGCGTTGCCACCTTCTATATGGAAAAATAAGGGACAACACCACCCCCATCCCCCCAAGCTTCCTGCCCCCTTGCTGCAAGTTCCACATTCTCCCATGTGGTGATGCAGTGATTTTTTTTGGGGGGGGGGTTCCAGTATATTGATACACATGGTTTGAAGTGCTTGATTGCAAAACAACAAAAGCACTTAGAATTACAAGTGTAACAAAATTACTTGATTTGTTCATTTGATTTGTAATATTAAATGCTTTGAAACAAACAAGTATGAAATATCACCAACATACATTCTGTCCATCCCAAACAAATGGAAACCATCAGTAACTGCAAGCAACCGAGGGTGCTATTTTTAACTGTACAGGCAACCTCTGAGTTAGGCCTGATGGCAGTGATGATGGGATGACACTGATGTGCAGTCTCATACAGCATGCAGAACTTGTCAGTCTTTCTCTCACTACTGAAATCACATCTCCATTCCACTTGGACAACTGGTTTGATTTTACTTGATGTTATTCCCATCATTTTGTGGACCTAGTTCAAATATGATGGTAAATACTAAATTGACTTGTTCTTCTCTAGACCTTTTCCAGTCAAAAGTAGAGGACAAATCACATCTCTTATTTGATTCAGTATGGGATTTAACTTTTTTTTCCTGCTACAGGGCAATCCCATATTTTAAGGGACAGGGTTTTCTCAACAACCGTTTATCTGATTGACTTCACAGTTGGCGGTTGTATTGCTGAGGACCCAAGAACGTGTAGTGTCGAGTATGGATTTGTTTGGATGAGTGGTTCTTGAGATAGATTCAATAATGGAAGTTTTTAGCTAAGTTAGTCATAAATTCTGCTTCTTCACATCCTGTGGAGTCCATGAGCGGAAACACAAACAGCGCCATTCTGCTGTTGCAACCCAAATTGTGGCCAGAGGCATGATAACACCTTTATTCCTTTGAGTGTTGAGTGTGACATTGCTTGGCTGAACAGATGACTTTTAAAAACACCATTGTCATATGTTCCAGTTCCAGTTGCACTGGCACTAACATCACTCAAAACATATAGCTGTTGCTACATAAATAAACTCTCAACACAACAAAGTGCACTATTCTGTCATTTTTAGTGGTTTTGCCGGGATACATAGTACACTTGTCATCATACAAATAGATAATGATATTGTTGTGATTTTGCAATTTCAGCATAAGGGATTGTGATGTTTATTGTAACTTCAGCAATATCTGCTACCTTATCTTCGAAACACAGCTCCGCTTACTCATTAGAGCTGCTCCAATCTGCACAGGGTTCCTCTGTGCTCATTTGTGGCACAGTAGCCTTCAGTGGTAATAGGCTATTATGTGAATGATATACCTCAGAAGGGAGGGCAGTCATCTAGTAAGTGGAGGATTGGTGGGTTGATCCTCAACCCCAACAGAAAGCTTGTCGAGGTGTCCTTGAGCAAGATGCTGAACCCCAAACTGCTCACTGGGCACAGCAGCCACTCACTGTTCCAATAGAATGCAGAGAAAAAAAATGTTCCATGTATAATGAAAAAATAACCAAAGATTCTATTACTCGTGACATGTAACCAATCAGATAGACTCTTAGTTGGGACATTGCTTGAGACCAGAGTGGCGACAGACAGGGAGAGGTGAGTGTGTTTGAGCCAGTTTCACCTTTTAAAATGAAATCATTTAATAAGCAATCATTAAAAAGTGATTCCAATAATTTAAAAAATGCTGAATATGAGATCTGATAATAGCCCAGGTGATAATCAGTCAGTCCCTAATATAGAGAGTTTAAAACTTGTTCCACTTCCAGCAGTTATTACAGTAAAATGCTGCTTCGACACCAATACTTGACTATCAATAATCTAATGGTATCATAATGATATATCGGTCAGAGGGACCAAACCACTAGTCTTATTTGAATATTTTTTAACTACATTTTTCTCACGTAAGTGATTCTTACAACATGCACATCACAAATCAAATGTGTTGATAGGTTTTCTGAATGGCTTCACTCAGAGGCCAAGTGAAAAGCTGGCGGTCACAGAGGGGGGAGGAGGACGGGGAGACAAGGTATCTTTTCACTACAGAGATAAGAGAGCATAATAATAGTGTTTCACTTGGCCAGTGCTATGGGTCTCTTGTTTTGTCTTTGTGATGGCAGCAACACTACAGGGTAACCAGACTAACATGAGCATGCTACAGCCAAGTGGTGTATTGCCAAAACGTTCTGTGTAGAACTCACGCTCTAGCATTGTTGTCCTGCACGTCAGAGTAAGTGGATGATTAAACTATTTTGACAGTGATTGTTTGGGTCCTGGAACGTATTCTCCCTACAACTGCATGCACCGAACCGTAACGTCCACACCATGACTGTTGGGAATAAATATTTGTACCATTACACTCCTAGTAACATGTCTATGCTGTCTATCCCTCCTGTCTGGTCTGTGGGGAAAGAAGGAGCCGTCAGACAGGGTCCCAGTCCTTACACCACCCCACCAGTGCTGGCACCCTTGCTAGACAGAGAAAGACTCCATGCTCTTTGGTACATTGAAAAACCACACACTAGGTCACTGTGGGCCTGCACCAGCAATTATGGTTGTGTTTCCCAGTTTTCCCTCTTTTCTTCAGAAGCCAATTCCATTTTGACATTGGCAGCAAAGTAACTGAGATTCTGGCATCTGCCTCTAAGGCAGACTTGAGAAAACCATTCCTTCAGATAGAACAGAGCCACCATTTACAAGTGGGCTAATAAACTTTCCCAGATTTGAGTAGTTAGTCAAGTTAACATTCGGAAGCTCTCATTTGACCACACTCGCAGTCCGTTTTATTGCTTTCTTAGTGTGCACATGACTTAATTGTTATATTTTTCATGCTGTAGGACTCATTAGTTTCATGGGTGTGATTGATATGCGCACGGTGTGGTCCAGAACAACAGCTCATAACAGCAGATCCATGGTCTAACTGTGAGCAGTTCTCCTTTTCCAATGACTATTGGTTTGATTGTTAACATTATGAAGCAGGCAGTCTAGATCTGTTCTAGTATTGTGGCACTGTTTGGGGACCACCGAGTGGTCGTAGCTACAAGTCTTATCAGAGCTCATCCTTTCTTAGTGCTTCTGTGTCCATGAAATGGCCAGAAGTGCCATTCAAAAACCACTTTAGTTCTGCTGTACCCTGGTTGTTTTTGTTATATTAAAAACAACATTATAGTTTGCAAGTCACTGTCTCTAATTTTCAGGATTAAATTTCTGTTTATTTTCCAGCTCTGAGTGACCCATTTCATGTACTGTCTTTACAAAATGGTCTGTTATTGACTGATAACAGCGACCCAGGGGCTCAGCGGGTTAGTGATCTGTGTTAACGATCCAGAGGTTATGGGATCGAAACCGGCCGGTGTGATTTTAGCTTTTGTGTGATCAGGTGGCTCTGGCGGTAGAGCTTCGCGCCTCAGTTCCCATGGCTATAGGGGTGGCATAGCTCAGTAGGTAGAGCGGTCGTCTAGGGAATCGGAAGGTTACAGGTTCGATTCCCAGTCCTGCAGAAAGTATGTCAAGGTGTCCTCAAGCAAGACGCTGAACCCCTGACTGTTCCACGAGCACCTTATGGTGGCAGCTCACTGCTGCTATACAATAGGATGGGTTAAAATGCAGGGAATTCCAAATTTCCCCTTGTGGGACTGATAAGGGACTCTTTTTTGTTGTTGATTTATTACTTTTTTATGAGTGCTTTATGATTTCTCAGTTCCAACCAAAGGCAGCTACATGGCATCTGAGTAATGAAGTTTTTGGTCAGCCTTATTTAAGGCATTTACTTATTTATCATCTTTTTCTTGTCTGTCAACATTTGTTAAGATATTTCAGTTTTGTAAGAGTGAGATCTTGTTAGGCTTTTGTGTTTCAGTAAAGCCACTGCAAAACCTTGCCTTAGTCAACTGATCAATGTGGTCTCATATTGATAATATCTAAACTATTCGGATCATTTTGCTTTTTTCTAAATATGTAAAAAAGATTTAGAATTGACATCTATCCACCCATCATCAACCACTTGTACAAAATTACATTACATTACAGGCATTTAGCAGACACTCTTATCCAGAGCAACGTACAACAAGTGCATAGGGTCAAGGTACAAAAAACGGGTCAGAGTCACGATTCCAGCACCGTTTGGGTGAAAGGCTGGGAAAACACCCTGGACAGGTCACCATTCCAGATTTGTAAATCTGTTTGTTGCATTTAACCCATATAGGAGTAGTTAGCAGCTGCAGTGCCTACCTTGCAGTTAGGGGGTCCAGTATATTGCTCAATGGCACTTGAGCATTTCTGAAGGAACCGGGAATCGAACCGCCAATTGTCTGATATCAGATGACCACGCTACATCATGAGCTATGCTGCCCGTCATAGGATTGATTGACTTGAAAGACATTTTATTGCTTATTCTTAAACTACAATGATTACACTGATCTTGTCCAACACCGTTTCTTTGGCATCCTCTTGGTAATTAGCTGCTGGGTGTTTGGGCTCTGTGGTACATATTTCAGTATAAACATTCTATCAGTTGGATTATCATAATAGAAGTCCACCATCTAGTATTTGTCTTAGCTTGTCACATTTTTATCTCAAATACTGTTGCTTAATGAAAAATGTGAGAAACCTGATATAAAAGACTGAGGAAAATGCAAATCTTAGATTCTATAATTCTATGCTCTGTTTGCAATTCTCTTACCCCAGAAGCCCTCTTTCAACAGCATGACACAGAGCAAAGGAAGTGTTATCTCCCATAAGACCTGCAACCTATACAAATTATAGCCTATTATAACTATTTCGACTATTTTCTATAATACTCTGTCTTTTCCTCCCCTACAGAGGCCAGGAGCAGCACATTCGCTATGAGCACATTTACATGCCAGATCCCAACAGCCAATCGGAGGTTGAGTATTCTGAGATCAAACGGCCTCGACTGGAGATTGTGCCAGAGTCTCTGATGAGACATTCTGCTCATCGTCCGCCCCTCTCTCTGGGTGGGTCTGAAGATATGGCCAAGGTCAGTACTGAGAACTTGATCACTGACATGATTCTGTAGGACTTGGTTTAAAGATGATGGTGTTTCCTGAGGAGCACATCTCTGTTTAGTTTTTTTATTTTGTAAATGGTTGATTATATATTCTTATAAAATGTGGCCATTTTCTGATAGGATAGTTGAGAGAGGGAGGGAGGGAGGGAGGGAGAGAGAGGAGAGTGTGAGAGGGGATGACATGCAGCAAATGGCCTGAGTTGGATTTGAACCTGGGCTGCTGGGGTAAGGACTTAGCCTTTTGTGGTATGCACTCTACCAGGTGAACCACTGGGATACCCCCATGATTGATTGTTTACTCAATATGCAACTTTTCCATTACTCCTCACTGTTGCAATGCTCATGTCTATTCACAAGTGAAATACACCTGTAATTTCTTTATAGGTTAGCAAGGTTGTAACAAAGTAGTTGGCTTCACTGTGAAGTTGTCTTAAAAAGAGAGAATTGCACAAGGGTGTTTTCATACACTCTCAGCATACCATTGTTCTTAGATATGCTCATTTGCCCCCATGTTTAAAAAAGATCCACCACTCTGAATTTCAGTGACCACTTTTTCTTCCTGTGCTTACTGGTCTCAATGATTAAACTTGTGAGAAGGCAGAATTAATTGTACATCCCAGCATGATAGATTCAGTGTTGAAAACACATCTGAGTTCCTGTTTCCTGAAGGTTTTGATTTGTGAAAAGGAAAACTACGTTTTAATTGTCAAGGATTTTGTTTAATTGAAGTTTGATCTCAAACTGCATGATCTTTTGTTCCACCAAACATATTTTAGTTGAGCTGCTCCTAACTGTCTCATTTTGGCTGGCTTTCCCTCTTCATTCCTAAGTTTTCAGTTACCAAACTGTCATAGTCTGGTCTTAATTTTTACATGTGGCTTTCCCAAAGTCCACAAGAGTCTTTATTGGCAGCCTGAACACAGATATCACCCAGTGCTGTGCACGCCTGCTATGTGACTCCATCTCCCCAGGGTTACAGAGGGTATTATTAGACCCATCACATCATGAGACGAGGAGAGGGATTCTGCACTGTGGCAAAGCTTGAGCTCTACAAGCAGCAGTGGGAAGACTGAGGCAGTTGTGAAACAGCAGTTAATAAATAATGGAACTGACCTAGATTTCAAGACTGCAAGGAGGCAACTGTTGAAACAGCAGATCAAAACTCCTGGTCTCCAAGGGTAGAGCTGCTGATTGGAAGTTGTTCCTGACATTACACAATGCACTTCAAATTGCTAGGGAAGGCAGACAGCCAAGGAATGGTAAATAGATACACCAATAAAAGGAAGGTGCCTTTAAAAAAAATCACTGACTTTTAAGCTAGCGGTGAAACATTCTGGAATGTCAGTAATTCCCCATAGAGCTGAGGGCTGTAAACCTATTATATAAGTCTTGTCAGATGCAATCTCTTTATGGAAAATGTGAGTACCACAAAAGTGGTAGAGGGGGAGATGGAACAGAAAAGGAGCAAAGGTCAAATGCACAGATAAGGGGGGGGGGGTAAGAGAAGCCTACACTAACCGGAAAAGTGGGAGAAGGCTGGTACTATCTTGGACCAAGGTTATGGTCATACTGTGACTCGGAACACAACCAAGACAAAGGGAACTTCTTAACTGCCCTACATCAGTGTTCTGTCAGCTTGCTCTTGTTGAAACAAAACTCGTCCCCAATTTTACCCTACTGTGTCTTAAATGTTATATATAATGGAGATCAGGAAGAGCCTATGGCTTAGTCACAATAATCATGCAGAATTCCTCACAGTACAATAGTGAGCCTTGTTTACTTTCCTGAAAGGCCTAGATTAGATGGCGTGAAGGCAGTCCACATTCTAAGGGCTACTTGTTGATCAGCTAAGGC
>OMLC01034859.1:10138-28741 GCA_900302585.1 Regalecus glesne
AATTCTTCACACCTCTGTGTTATGACCTCAGTAAATTTCCATTGATTGCACACTCACCCCACACAGCTCAAAATGTGGGCGGTGTTGCTGGTGGTTGGTTATTCATGCTGCAGCTGAAATCAGAGGAATGACCAGTGGGAAAAAATGTATACAGGCGTTCTCTTAATACAAACAAGGATGCAACAGCAGGTTGGATGTCAGTTGTGTGACTGCATTACCACCGCTATTTGTGCATCATCCAATGCAACATTCCCTGCTTCCTGGGTGGCTTGGCACACAAAGGTTATGTTCTAAATTTCCAGTCATAACATGCACACCTGTGTATCTAGACTGATGAGCTCTTTGGCACTTGTTCTGTCATCATCAGGGGAAAGTGAAGCTTAGCCCACTCACTTACCCCATCTCATCTGTCAGGATCAGGACTGAGTAGATGAGACCAAGAATTAAATACTAGTGCTGATTATGTATGCTCTTACCTTTAACCTCTTCACCTTATGCCATGCAATAAGAGTTTGCATTGTGAAAACCGATGGGAATACTGTGAACTTTGAAGCATCTTCTGATGCAAAAGCGGGCTGCTTCCTGTTTCATTCAGTAATTATCTGGAATGCAGATACTTGAACCACATGATTTGCAGTAGCACAGAGAGGCGCTTTCTAAGCAACATACAAAACTGAACTTGCAGGCATGCAAAATATGATGGTGTCATAGGCATTTGAGCTGTGAGCCACGCATTGTGCTGAGCCATATTGAGATAAATTATTGGGCTGTCATATTTTCACATCATGTCACAGGTGTAGGAATTGTTGATGTGTTGCGCAACTCTTCACATTGACTGAGGACAATGTTGAGGCACTAGAGCAGATAGAGACCCCGCAGTCCTGCTCTTGACTGTTTGATTTTCCGTGCTGTGAAATCCCTTCAGATTATCTCATTTTAAACACATTGCATTCACTTCCCTGCCCTAGTGTATGATGCAAAACTTGCAGCCCGGGGTTATGTCTCTGCACCACTAAGTCTGTTTAAAGTGCAGAACATTAGATATTTTTGTAATAATATAAAAAAGTAAATGATAAGATGCAGGGTGTATCCTGGTGACTCTAGTGATCCATCCATCCATCAAGCTACCCATCCATCGTCAACCAGTTACCCAAAGTCAGGTTGCAGAATAATGCTGGAGCCTATCCAAGTGATCCTTTGGCAAAAGGTACAGAACCATCTTGCACATGTTGCCATTCCATTGCATGGCTTGAGCATTGAGCAGTTAGGATTGGGGGATGGGGGCAATCGAACCACCAATCTGTAGTAAATTAAGTACTAATTTTAGTGGTTCATCCTGAATTGTTGTGAAAGCACATTGAATGTTATATAAATCAACAAAACGTGTTTTGTGTTATTTGTATTTTCATTGAACAAATGGATTGTGTGTGTGCGTGTGTGTGTGTGCGTGTGCGCGTGTGCGTGTGCCTGTTTTCCAATGAGATGTGACCATAGAAGCCATAAATCTTCCTCAATGTGATATAGGAGTGAATTCACCTTTAAGCCAGGTTGATGCCAAGGTGTCACTCAACAAAGAGCCTTATCTGCCATGTCCGAGTTTGTTTCACTTTAAACTAAGTAGTAAGGGTTGACTAATTTTGTATTGTTAACAACTTACTACTTGCATACCTCAGAGTTGCAAGTGAGAGACAGCATGAAGGCAAGGAAGTGTGCAAACTGAAAGGGAAAAATAGGTGGGGCAAAACAAATGGATTGATACAATGAAATTAATCAAATATTGTGACAGGAAATATCATTATTTCTACCGATTTTGAAGATCATTGAAGTTTTTGACGGTTCTGACCATTCAAAAATATGTTTGTATTTGTTATCACGGATATATTTCAGATGCTCCCTAACTGCTGATTTAACTGGGGGACCCCCCCCATTCCTGCTCCAGGAATTCATAAAGAAAATTTAACTTTTGTCCCAATTATTGTTTATTTCTCTGAATTCATAATGTTTAGGATTGCTAGTTTATGTAATGTCTGCTATCTATGATTTATTATGCATAAAGTTAATTGCTGTCTTGAATGCTAAGCCATAACAAAAGGGAGGGACAGGAGTGTCATTTTGTCACAAAGGGTGATATTTCAGCCCAAGCAAGCCTTCTTTAGAAGCCATCCCTCTGTGTAGTGTATGTGTGATGAATGTTTGTGACTAACTGGCTTTGGCAGCCTTGGGCCTCTCCATCCAGAGAAGCACCTCCAACATACCCTGGCACTGACATTTCAATCACAGCAGGTCTATGGGGCTATAACCCAGCCTGCCTCCCTCAGATTAACCTACTTATGTAACTTTCATTCAGTCATTTAAAAATAACCCAGAAAAAAAATCGAGCTGGATCACAAATCGCAAGCTGTTAATGGTTTTTGTCACTTTAGTATGTATGCCAAAAACAAAATCAACACACGCATGTGCACACTCATTAACTTGTGCTTACTGTAGAGATCTGAAATTGAGGCTGGAGCAAGCTGGGGGGGGGGCAATGGCTCCAGCTTGACTTCACTGACCCGCTTCCCCGGGAATTTGCTGGGACCAGCCTTGTAGTAAGTTCATTGAGTTGTCCAATGCAAGTGGTAGTTGATGTTTTTGACACCAGGTCAGAACTCCTCATGACTGAGGATGATGACGATGACTCTTTACCTACACTATTGGGCCAGGTTGCTAAACTCCAGTCCTCAATGGGAGATTGGGACTTGTCCTCTTCCATATAGGACTTTTAAGAAATGTGGAAATGATCAGCTGTTATGCTCAAAAGGTAGTGGCCTAAAGTTCAAGCTGAGAGGATGTGGTCTTATTATGATGGGAACAAATTGCTTAAAGTGAAGAGGATTGGAAAACAACTCATGCCAATTTTCCCAGAATTATTGGGAGAATTTACTTTCTTTGCACAACAAACCATGTTGAGAGAAGCATCCTTTGGCATGCACCTCCATCCTTCCTTGTCTGTGAGGTAATGGAAAGCAAGAGTTCCTTAACATGCCCTCGGTGGAGCCCGTGGTGTTGGCGGCTCACCTCCATCCAAAAACATCCCCAGTCATCACCGGCTGTGCTCTCATCCAGAGTGAACCATTTCCAATCCAACCTGACAGATAAGGCCTACAAGGCAGCCCACCCTGCCAGTCTGGGCTCTCAATGCTACTTCCCTTCTAATGATACACCATTCTGAGCTGGAGGAGATGACAGCATCACCTGACCCCCTGCTTTGGGAAGATTCAAGATGTTCATTGTCACTCCGGTTTGATAAGTGTGAAAGGGGGGTGGTTTTATAAGTACAATTATGTGGGATTCTTAGGGTGGGAGACTCCATTACAAAAATGTAAACTAAAGATAAAATATATAAGAAGTGTGTATGTACATGCACATATGTATAAAGCAATGAGTATAAAATAAAGCCAAAAGATGTAGTAGGTATAACAGAATTAAGTGTAAAATAGGTAAATGTGAGAGTAGAATCAATCGATCAGGTATAAATAGCTATAATGAGGCGTATATGATCAGTAATCTAAAACATTACATAGATGGTAATCAGATTGTAAAGACAGTAAGGTTGCATGTTATTTATTAAGATGCAATGAGGAAAATGAGATGACTTGAGGAAAGGAGCTGTTGCTCAGTGTGCTGGTGTGTGTTTTGAGAGTCCTTTATCTCCTCCTTGACGGCAGCAGGCAGAACAGGCTATTGTGTGGGTGTGCTAAGTCTTAAATGGGCTGTAGGGACTTCCTGACACACCGCTGGGTGTACAGCTCCTGCAGACTGGGCAGCTTGCATCCAGTAAAGGAAGAAATGTGTATCACCACTGACCAATGGCTCCAGTTGCACAGGGTGGTGATCAAGTTGCAAGGCAGAGCCATGTGGAAGATGGTTTTTCTGCCAACCAAGCAGAAGGAGGGCCTCTTTGATGGCCCTATTACATTCCAGGGTCTCTTCAGTTGTCCCAGCTATTGCATCCAGGAAATGAGCTGAGGGTACATTTAAAATGTAAACACACTAATAATGGACTCCAAAATCATCATCCTCCATCATACAGGCAGTATCTCAGATTTGCCTACCAGTGAACAAGCTACGAGTATCTGCCTTCTCCCTTTTCGTTACTAAATTATCCCCAAGAATGTTTGTGAAATGTACCGAGGTGCCTGTGGGACCATCCAAGAGGTGGAGTGCCAGAGTAGCCATGTACATCCAACGACTGGCTTAATGTGGGATTGTCCTGCCAAGAGACAGATCATACAGTCACTCACAGAACACTTGGCAAATCAATGATTCAGAACAAATCCAGAGAAGTGTGTTCTTCCTTGTGAGACAATCTATCTTCTAGGCCCATTTATAGACATGACTCAGGTCAAAGTGAAACTGACTGGTGAAATATTACAGGCACTCAGAGACTTTTTAGCCTTTTTTCACAAGAGGAAATGCTGTCTCTTTTCGCCAAAGGTTGTTAGGGCTAATGTCCTGCTTCCAATGGGACACTTGTTGGGTGGTTTCTCACAGACTAGACCCACACTGTCATAGCTCTTGGGGTCAGAGTCCCTGTGCTCTGCACAGCAGCACTAATCCTAAGGAGAAGCATAGGCTTCCTGAATCAGGGAGTACCTATGGGGATCATTTTGTGCAGAATGTTAGTCACAACAGTTGCCTCCCTATCCGGCATGGTTTATGGGAGAGCAGTGAATACCTGAGATTTTCACATGTCCTCCTTTCACATAAATTACCTGGAATTGTCATCTGTTCATTTTTCACTGAAAGATTTCCTCCCTTTTCTGCAGTGACATCATGTGTTAGTCCAGATGGACAACACCATAGTAGTGGCTTATCAACAGACAGGGGTGCCTGAGATCCTTTCAGTTCCACATGCTGGAACACAGACTGATTGTTGGAGCAGCAAACCTTTTCTGTTCTTCAAGGTCACCCATGTGCCAGGGATGCTGAACTGTGGAACAGATCTTCTGTTCAGGCGAAACCACCCCTTTTTTCAGAATGGAGACTTCACCCAGACGTAGTGAATCTGGTTTGGTAACGTTACGGGCAGGCGTCTGTTGACCTCTTTGCAATGTAAGAGAACACTCGGTGTCCTCTTTTTTTCTCCCTTCATGATCAGAATGTGTCCTGGGGTTGGACATGCTGGCCCACCAGTGGCTTAGTGCTCTTTTGTACGTGTTCCCCCTCAGCTCTGACTTCCAGACCTAGCCAGGTTGTGGGAGGAGGGCCTTTTTATGATACTCTTAGCCCCTTACTGGCTTTTAATGCACTGGCTAGCAGAGATAACCTAGCTCCTTTACCATGAAATATGGTCTCTGCCAATATGCAGAGACCTGCCATCTCAGGTGATTTCAGAAATATTTCATCCCCATATTTTATCCAGAGAGGATGGGTCTATGGGTCTGACCCATGAGTGGTTCAATCTATATTCCACAGGTCCTCATAGCTGGTTTGCACAGGACTTCACCAGGCTGGAGCTTCTGGAGCCTTCTGGACCCACAGCCTTCCCTGCCTTGATCCTCCTGAGTTGGTTTCTCACCTGGAGTGTTGTGAGGGGCAGGTTGGAGCAGGGGGATTGTTGTGTGAGTGTTGGAGGGTATGGATGGGTATGGGGGTTGGAGGATTTGGATGACGAGATGAGCAGAAGGGGTGGCTGTGGGCTGGATGTTGTGGAAAGGGAGGTGGGGATGGGGTGGTGTACCGGATGTGCAGACAAGGGGGGTTGCAGCAGTGAGGACTAGGTCGTGGGAGGGGCAGGTGTCTGATCGAACATATTGAAGAATAGGTTCAGATCATTCACCTACTTTTGGTCCCTCAACAGCCAGGGACTTTGATTCTTTGTGGCCAGAGATGGTCTTCAGGCCTCTCCAAACTCCTCTGATGTTCTGCTGCAGCTGTTCCTCCATCTTCCTCCTGTCGCCATTCTTGCCCTCTGAGCTTTCTCTTCTGCTCCTTTTGCACACCCCTCACCTCATCCTTATTTCCTGACCTAAAGCCCCTCTTCTCCTTAAGGAAAGCCTTTATATCAGGGTAAATCCACAGTTTGTTGTTTGAAAAACACTGCACAGTCCTGGTGGGTACAGTATTTTCCACACAAAAGCGAATATAGTCCTTGATACAGTCAGTGAGACTGTCGATGTCCTCCCCATGAGAATCATGTAGTTCCTCCCACACAGTTGTCTCAAAACAGCAGTTGTCCCAAAAGAGCACAGCAGATCTGAGGATCTTTCAGCGCTTCCTTTTGAGTCATTATGGCCTCCAACCAACTAAATAAAGCATGGCAGCATCTGCCTGTAAGAATAGCTTAACACTATCTGCATCAAAATTATTATCCATAGCACCACATTTCTTGCTTTTGTTGGTGTAAAGAATGTAACTAACATATTACCCTTGATTCCTGTTCTATGTCAGGATCGTGGCAGTTCTATGGGGAAGCTAGAGCCTATCTCCCCTGTCAGCCCAGCCCAGATGGACCCTGATCTTGATATGGTGCCAGCCCGCTTCTCCAAAGAGGAGTTGATCCAGAACATGGACCGCGTTGATAGGGAGATCACCATGGTGGAGCAGCAGATCTGCAAACTTCGCAAAAAACAGGTTGGTACTGCTGGAGTTGCTCTCTGTCCAGAAATTGTAGCAAATTGCTGCCTTGAAGTCAATTGTTGGTCAATTACCCTAGAATTCCAGTGGTCATCGGATATCACTTTTTCACTGTACTTTCTGGATTTGAATCCTCAATTATTGGCCTACATGTAATTTTGATCCAATCACTACTTTTGCAGACCATTTAGTTAGGGGTCACTGGACAAAATTATTGTGTTAAGGATTGTTCTTGTTTCCCACCACTGCAGAGAAAAGGTTTCTATGTTCCAAAAATATAGTAAATCAAGAAATTTCTCCTTTTCCATTGTAGTTTGAATCACAGTCTGGGGTAAAATCTCTGATACGGATACTCTATTTTAGCCTGGTATTGGTCTAATATCTTATACCAGTGGTACAACTTGACTTTGAATTCCCCTGGTGGGCTCTCAGTTTTGACCTTGGAGTGCTACTTGTCATTTCACAAGCCACTATTTCATTATTTGTTGAGTGTGGGTGGTATTCTAATTGAGGGCACCTTATACAACCGATATGCAAAAGTTGACCAAACATTGAACACAATAACAATCACCAGTATTTCTTCCCCTGCAGTTATCCCTGCATTGTATCATTCATGTCCATTCAAAGCATGTTCTGATGTATCTAAAATGCCTTGAAGGCACCATTTGGTCCCTATTTGTTAAGTCTGAGGTTCACTGTGTTAGATGCCCAAGTTTTCGGTTTTTTTGGTTGCCATAGTTGGCATCAGTTTTGAATTTGCTGAATAGCGGTGTTGAGATGGTTCACCTGTGTTTTTGTAATATGTCCCAGTACTAGGCTTTTATTGATATCAACACAAAAAGCTCTTGGCCAGAGACTGATGTGTTGAAATCACTGAATTGAAGATCTGCAGTTTTTATTCCTTGTTCATAGTACCACAAATTCATACACACTTGTCTCTGGGCAGCTGCATTCTCTCGTCTCAATTTCTTGCTTTTTTTATTTAGGAGAAAAGTAGGTTAAAAATATATACAGCTATAAATAACAGCTCCCCTGTGGGAGAGTAGGATTATAGCGGGGGTTTAGTGACTGTTAAACCACTCGTATTCCTTCCTCACTCTCTCTCTTTTGGCTGCCTGCCACATCATGTTTAGTGGAAAAGCTCTGTGGTGGAGTCCTTTTGCTCCGCCCCAACCCCCCTCCACCCTCCTGTCAACATGCCGATATCTTCAGCCGTCCCTTCTTCTCTGCCTCCCCCGTCTCTTCTATGGCTGGCACTCAAAATAAGACTCCATAAATCCAAACCGCCTGCAGCTTCTGGTCCACTGTGGGTGGATATGTGGGATGGGCAGTGGGACTGAGACAGCAGCACAAGGCTGCTAATGCTTGGAGTCGGTAGGCCTAAATGTGCTAGGGAGAGAAAGCTCTAGTACCAAGAAATACACATTGACAACCCCCTCTCCACCAAAACATGCTATTTTTCTTTTTTTCTTAATGTTTTAACGGTCCACCCCTGATCTCCCTACAATATTGCTTCTTAACCACCACTAGCCTCACACACACTGAGCTTTGTACTCCAAAACATCTGGAGTAATTAAGTGGCAAGGTAAAACTTAATTTAAAGAGTTCTGGTGGGGAGGGGAGACTTGAGTTAAGGTTACAGCCAGCCTGTGTTGTGTCAGCCAGGCTCAGGACGGCTAGTTTATTTTATTTTACTCCGCGGTGGGTTTGGGAAGGGAAGGAGGCTCTCTGGGAATGTATACGTTTCCCTCGCCAGATGCTTATCCAGACCGATTGTGGCATATGATGATCCATCATGCTCAGCTCTCATGTGGATATTCTGGAGGCCACCTCTCCCCCTCCAGAGGCCCTGGCTAAGGGAGAGGAGTGGAGAAGAAAAGCAGGGGGAGCACGCACTGGGGAATGGCTTTACTGTAGATTAGCTCACCATACGCCACTCGGCTTGCAAACAGTCAGTCCCAGCTTCTAGACAACCTGTTTCAACTCAAGACCTTCTGCTGTTCTCCAGCCTTCACACAACTGACATGCTCTCACATGTAAAAGCTGGCATTTTTGGGTGTGGATTCATTTGGACCTATTGTAGCGAACTTGGAGGGCAGCCGGGAACTTAACCTGGGTCATCTGCACCAAGGGCAAGTATGCTAACCGGTCAGCTAAAGGGTCCAACCCATTAGCCAATGGCTAGCGAGCTACCATAACAACCCCTGCATGCATTTTGAAAACTTTTGAAGAGTTTCTGCTGAATTGAGATAGTGTGTGTATAAATTAGTGTTGTCTACCTGCCTCATTGGGGTTTTGTCCAGATTTTTTTATGACCAGAATGTCTTACCTTTATCTGTTATAAAGCCACAGAGTCTTTGATCAGCATGGTGAAGTGGTTAAGTCTCAGGGCAGACATACCTAGGAGCCAAGGTTGTTTTTCTTTCCTTTTTGGTACCTCATAGCTATTTTCTGTTGGTTTTAAGAAAATAAAAGTTACCCTAGTAAAGACTGATTGAGAAGTACTGGCAGAAGTATGTAGGACACCAATTATGACAGGTGAAGAGAAGAGGCTGATGGGCATATGCACTATCTTGTGCTGTCCTCCGTCCTCCCCATCACCAATATATTCTCTCCCTCTTTCTAATTTTCTCGTGTGTGCTCTCTTTTCTCTCTCTGGTGGTGTGACATAGTGTAGCTAAACAGTAGGCCTTGGCTTTGTTTGCAGGCTGTTGTGGTAACCCTATGATTAAGAGCCCTGGGGAGTTAATAACTATTGCAGCTAACTGGATGAACAGTCTCCCTGTGGGAGCAGGGAGTCCGGATCTCACGCAACTTATTCAAATATTCGCTAATTTTCACATATGTTGTGCAGTTGGAGATAATACTCACTACACAAAAAAAAGAAAATGCAAATGCTGGACAAAAATAGCAGCACGTTGGCACAGCGGTTAACACTGTTCCCTCACAGCAAAAAGTCCTGGTTTGAATCCCGTAGGTCCTTTCTGTGTTGAGTTTCTTTGTTCTTCCAATGTCTGTGTGGGTTTCCTTTGGGTGATCTGGTTTCCTCCCACCATAGAAAAAAAAGACGTGCAGGGACTGCAGATGCAAATAAGCTTGGAGCTATAATCTGGTGCGGTGCATTGAGGTGCGGGGAGTGTATTTAAGCTGCTCAAGTTTAAGATGAGACTTAACCTCCTCCGTCCAGTGCTTGAGAGATGGTGGCATAACTTTTTCCCACATGTCTAGCAAGTAAGGTAGAGAATACCATTGCCTCAGCCTAGTAAATCATTATCAGCATCTCCTGCAGGACTACACCAAACAATGTGGTCAGTGGATTAGGGTAAATAATCTTGCATGCCTCCAAGTCAGGCATCGGGGGTTTGATTCCACCACAGGGCATCAGGAAAGGACATGCAGCCTTACTCATCCATGCTCGGTAAATGTCAGGCATACATTGATTGTAAAGTGCTTTGAGTGGGTCGCAAGGCTAGAAAAGCACTATTCAAAAATGAGTCATTTACACAGCCGTGAAAAGACATTACATTTATCTGTCCAAAATGGAGTCCGTTTGGGACATAGCCAAAACATCAGACTGAGGCTAGCTGGGTTTCGACTGCACCTGATGCAGTTTGGGTCTATATCAGGGTAGAGTTTGGCCAGTTTGCTTGAAGATATAACATTGAACATCAACACCTCGTATCTAATGAATTTAAGATATCCATCGATCCATCCATTGTCAACCGCTTATCAGAAATCAGTTGGTGGGGGGCTGGAGCCTACCTCAGTTCTCATCGGGCAAGAGGTGGGGTACACCCTGTATAGGTTGCCAATCTATCATAGGGCAGAGCAATTAGGGGAACAGTGTCTTGCTCAAGGACACCTCGACTCGCTTCTCTGCAGGTGTGGGGATCAAACCTGTAACCTTCCGATCACCAGACGACTGCTCTACCCACTGAGCCATGCCTCCCTGAATATAAGATATAAGATAAGATATTCCTTTATTCGTACCATAGGGGGATATTTGTGATTTTACAGCACCAAAATGGAAAGCAAAAACAGAGAGGCATAAAATCTTAAGAGGCATAAAAAATAGGAGCAATATAAACATGGGGAAATACTACAAAGTATCAACAGAATATAGAGTATGAACAGAAAAACAGACTCAACCATTAAATTTACACCATTGCACAAAGGGAATATTTATATTGCACAGTGGAATGATAATACACCTTTTCTAAAATTGTACTGTTCAAAAGAAATAATGTTCTTATCCTTTAAAAGATCCTTCACACACTTGATTCCTCTCCTATGCCATAATTGAAAAATGGATATGTGAGAAATGTAGCAAAAATTGTCATTTGCCAGAATAGGTGGACAGAAAAAAATAGATTCATTTATCTGTACCACAAGGGGAAATTTGTAATTCTCTGCATTTCTACCCATCCTATTGTATAAGAGCAGGGATCTGCCACCATTTGGGACTCGGGGAGCATTTAGGGGCTCAGTGTCTTGCTCGAGGACACCTCGACATGCTTTCTTCAGGAACGGGGATCGATCCTGTAACCTTCCAATTGCCAGATGACTGCTCTACCCACTGAGCTATGCCGCCCCAGCATGTTTTAAGTTTAAAATGGACTCTAAACTGAGACCACATCTTTAGAGAACCCTGATTATTGATTAGGATTATTGAGCATGCATCAAGACACTTGAATAATTGGGTAATTCATTCAATAGTATTTACCTTGGGTTGTGGGGCACAAATTTGAGAGTGAAGTTACACTGGATTACTTGAAGGCTGTTCCACAAGAGACCAAACTGGAGATACATCCTCTGATAAATTGGATACCCAAAACATCAACTGGGTATTGGTCACTGAATAATTGAGTAAAGCTATATCATTTGTCTTTCCAAATCTTCTTTCCTTAATTGAGGTACACTTTTGTTCCAAACGAAAGTGGATGTATGCTGATATAATTCCTTCAAAAAAGAATTAGGAATAAAGATTGGAGCTGTTTGAAATTTAAACAAAAATCTGCGTATGACGGTCCTTTTTACAGATTCGATCCTACCAGTGAGTGACAAGGGGAGAGTTGATCACTTCTCAATGTCCTGTTTGGTCTTATTAAACACTTTAAAGTTATTTGATGTTACACAAGTTAACCGCCACTAGAATGTCACAGGGGTGCTGTAAAATCAGTTTTTTGTTGGTGGGAAGTTCAGCAATTCTAAAGGTTATCTCTCATGTGCATGTATATGTGTGTGTGTTCCACAGCAACAGTTGGAAGAGGAGGCAGCAAAGCCCCAGGAGCCAGAGCGCCCTATCTCACCTCCACCCAGTGAGGCCAAGCACCGAAGCCTGGTGCAGATCATCTATGATGAAAATAGGGTCAGTACACACATACACCAGCCTTGCTTTTCTCTCCAGGCTACATACCACTTATACATTAACTTTCATTACTCGAGAATTACTGTGAAAATGACTTGGCTTCACTTGATCACATATGCACTGTTTTAATCTTTGTCAATTTGCTCAAATTTGTCCTTACAACAACTATGGGGAGGCATTAGTGCATATGTTTATCGAGACTCGAATGTCTATATGACTGTTGTGTTTGTATTGTAATACCTGTTCTGAACTTCTTAAATCTTGCACCTTACAAATATCCCTCATATTTTTAACATATTAACTTAGCAGTATACATGGCCACAAGCCCATGAATACTGGGATGACATTCAATGCTTCAACTATGACCCTATCCATAGGGTTAGTGGTTGTGTCAAGAAGGGCATCTGATGTAAAATATTGCCAGATCAGTATGTGGATTAACAAGACCATACAGGATTGGTTGAGGCTCCTATTGGTGCTGTGCCCTCACAGCGTACCACTGAAAATGGAAATCTGCTATGGCAACCACTGAAAAACAGAGAACAAGCCAAAATAAGAAGGTTATTAACAGTCCCGCAAAGACAAATGAGTTAGCTAACAGATTATCTAAATTTGAACATTCAGTCTTTTAAGCCCCCAGCTCTTGACCAGGTGCCTTGGGGGGAAAAAAGAAATCAAAATTGTTAGAAGACTAGATGAAAGAAAATGACAGGGAATATGGAGAGGAGTAAGAGATGGAGGAAGATGAAGGAATTCGGCACACAAATAACCTGGTTACTGATAAAATGATTTGCCAAGCTCTGTCCTCTATATTTCAGTCAGTGACTTCACCATTACGGTCTGTAGTGATATTCAATTTCCATTAGTTATTGTATTCTGATTTTAAAATAAATGAACATAATCTGTGGTGAGTGCTTTCAGAGTCGGGGTCAGTAACTTTTAAAATTCATGGACCCATCTGGCCAGTAGTTTATTGACCTGAATATCAACCTCTTGTGTCCTGCTATTATGGAACTCAGAGGTTGGCACTCTAAACACATTAAAGGATATTTTTTCTTGTACTGTACTATTACTTCTGGAGGACTGTTGAATATATTCACCCGGCTTGACTCTTCCATAGTTATTCACATTTCATGTGAATAGAGTAGGCAAGACAGCCACAAGTCAAGTCAATTTTATTTCTATAGCCCATTATCACAAGGTATTTACTTTTTCTGCGAGTTGTTCACTATCCCTGCAAGGCCATGTCCAGTTATCTTCAGGTTAAACCAAAGGTTAACATAGTAAACATCATAAATCACAGACATACAGCATGTTTAACTCAACACAGTGCTTGCAAACAGGTTAGTACCTGAATCCTCCTTATCTTTCAATAATATAATAAACTCCATAGATGACTATGTAAACATATTCATAAAATACATATCATAACAACTCATTCAGTTGCAGAAAAATGGCTTGACATCCCATTAAGTAAGGTTACGTTAGGGTTTGATGGAGTCATTGCCTATGCTCTTAGTCCACCTAGTGGTGAGATGCATGCCTCTTACCACATGCAACGAAAGCCCTTTTCACCCTGCAGAAAAGTGCAATAAAGATGAATCCTCTTTAAAGTACAGCAGTAGGGAAACCACCTTAGACCATTTTATGTCAATAGGAATCTTTCCTGTTGAACTCTGTTTGAACAAAATAGATTTCATCAGCTCCAAGGATGTTCCTCCATTGCTGCCCCTGTGTTTTGACATATTTCTAAAGAACAAAGTAGTTTTGCACACCGAGTAATATTAACTTTGTACAGTGAGAAGTATTGGTTTTGTATGGCAAGCAGTATTGGACTGTATTAGTTTTATACTGTGAGAAGTATTAGTTTAGCAGACTGAGTGGTGTTAAATTTACATGGTGAGGAATTACCTTAAAAAAAAGCTCAAGGGTTTGGACCCTGGTCCATGATGATGAGGGCAGGGTATGTGTATTTGCCTGTTAAGCTGCCACACAAAGCCTTTTTAAAATGATGTCATGGCAAAAGAATTTACTGCATGCCTTTCACTTACACTCATCGTGCAGTTTTGAAACACAGCACCCCTGAAAAACTTGCAGCTGCAGGACACGACGGAGCACTTGAGGCGGGCTCCTTTCAAAGGCTGGAAGTTTAAGGATGACTCATTGCTTGCTCCATAATGTAGCCTGACCTCTGTAACACTTTCCACTTCCCTGTAACTGCCAGTAAGTGCTCGGATATACTGCACGTTTCTTACTCCCTTGCTGGACCTCCCCAGGCTTCTCTAGCTGTTTGTCAGGCCGTACACTTGCCACTAGAAGCCCATTGTCACGATAAGACCACAGCAAGTTTAGTTGATACATTTTTCATGATATTCTATTATTCAAGGCTAAAGGTTACATGCAGAGCTCTAGGTGCTACTTGCAGATATTTATAGTGTACAGTCCCTCAGGGTGTGGCTCATAAGAGGTGTGGTTATAAGACAGTTGGAGCCTATTAATTGCCTTCTCCTCCCCATTTGTAGCTTTTGTCTTTTGTTCTGTGGTGTTGTCGGGTAATAGCTGCTTGTGTGATTCAGCACCAGGCTGTAATTACTCCAGCCCCGACATGTCTTGGGGAGCCTATGTCACAGCGGTGTCATGTGTCCCCTCTGGGCTCAGTGTCAATGGCTCTCTCTGACAGGCTTACATCCACCACACCAATAGCCCTTGGTCAAAAACCCAGGGTACCTCCAGCCACATTCACTCCTGTCACATTCGATATGGCAGTCAGGATTCTAAATATAAGAGCATTCACTATTATAATCATGAACATGCTTTCTAACTAAGTATCCCTCTGACTCTTTATTCTGTTTTTTTCTTCTTTTGTCTTCACCAAAGTGCTGCCTAGTTCACAGATTTTGCCCTTTTGTACTCAATCTTCTGGGAAGGGTTGGCTCCCTAGGATGGTGTCTGTTTCAACTTTTCCTCCCATTCTATGACCTACTTGCTGTATGTTGCTGAAGACAAGTTTGCAGACTGTTGACCACTGGCAGAGTGTAACAGCTACATAGGTTAATGAGTTATGAACAGTCCATGTCTGGTTCCTTTTGTCATCCCACCTCCTCTCTTTACTGCTGGAGTCTTCATTACTAGTGCTTATTATCAGGAATTCAAAATTTATGGTTAATTTTTACATAATTTCACTGTTTTGCACTGAGGATCATGAACCAGAAATGTTGAGAGATGCTCACTTTATCCCTTTTCCTCCCTGAGGATGAAAGGCTTCTCATAATAATTGCGGCTCATTAACTGCTCTTCCAGCTACTTGACTCTATGAGGCAATACTTTGCAGCCTGTTACACCTACTCACTGACGAGGAAGTAACAGGAATAAGGAAATGTGGGATCAATGCAAAACAACTTATGGGAGCCTTTTTTGGTTTCATGAAAATGTATTTGCATTTTTGGGAAATGTATATGCAAACATTACCCGTCGGTCCCTCTTTTTGACCTATGTTTGTTGGAGAAATGCAGAGCAAATGGAAAAAGGGCACTTTTCAATTAGTAGCCAAGTCATTTTGTTTTATTTACAGGTGACCTGGTTGGATACAGGTGTGTGAGCTCCACTTTGGTCTTAAATCTCTTAGTTTGCATGTCTAAACACAAAACATTTATTACCCCATGACCCTTCCAATGTAGCTGAAGTGAGAGTGTTGGGGAAGGACAACATAACATGGTGGGTGGTGAAGAATAGAAGTTGACAGTCATATACATTTGCGGCTTCTGTCTCCCACTACCACCACCCACGCAGACACACTCACACTCCTGTCCTGTTTGTCTGTGTGTCTATTGTAGCCACACTGCTGTGGTCATAGAATGAAAGTAAGTGAAATGGAAAGAAGCTGAGCATGTGCTGTGTCCCCAAGGAGAATCTATTTGATCGATGAAGTAGAGGATGGATAAAGAGGGAAAAGTTGAGTCTGTATATGGGGATAGTTGCAGACACTGCTTGCATTGTATGATAGAGCCAAATACAAATGTATAGAGGTGGTGAGATGTGTTGTGGTTGTGTGAGGTAGAGAGAAGGTTTTTTTTCTTTCCTCTGCTTACCCATCTTCACACCGTCACACCTTGACTTTCTTCCTTTTCTCAAGCTGCTAGGAATTCTAGTTTTAGACTGAACATTTTAGGTATCGAGTGTGAGGTGAGAGTTTTCCCTGTCTTTCATCAGATGGCTCTCATGGGATAAGCTCTGAAGCCCTATCACTAACTCTCTCTCCCACTCCCCCCCTTCTTCCATCTCTCTCTCTCTCTCTCGCTTGCTCTCTCTATATCTGCTCTTTCCCTGAGTGTGCTCAGGGAGGTGAGTAATCTTTTCCTTCAGTAAATAACATGGAGAACTGCGATAAGATACGCTGCAGCCCTGCTTCAGTCAACTACTCTAATAATAGATGGTGCATCTATCTATCCATCTATCCAACCAGCAAGCAGTGGTCCAGTCTCCATGACTTAGTGAGCAGACGCAGTGCGTTGCCGTGGTGATGGCAGAAATGCATGAGGATGGCTAACGCATTCTGCTTGTCTGTTTGTGTTTTTCTCCCTAGAAAAAGGCTGAGGAAGCTCATAGGATACTGGAGGGACTGGGACCCAGAGTTGAACTGGTGAGTCAGGAATTTTTCATTCAATACTCTCTCTCTTGACATTTTTTGTTCCCTGTCTTTCTTTCCCATTATTAACACGTGGTAAAGCAGTTTGTCAGGAATGCAAAAGGACCCGTGGTGTATATCAAAAATTCACCCAATTCTCCGGTGGGGGCCCCTGGAGAACATTGTTGTTGTAAACAAGGATAGTGTTTGTCTCCTCCAGTTACATAGGTATATAGGAGGCCGTTGCTGTCCTTTCCTTTGTATATGTCTGAAAAAGGCCATGATTGATCAGTGGTTTGCTCTGAATGTCTTCACTGCAGAGTTTTGTTATCAGTCATGCAGGCAAGAGATTACAGTCTGACAAATCAAGCAAGATTTAAATTGAGGATTTCACAGATCATAATCAAATGCATTTGTTTACTCTGTGATGTTTGAGGAACACGTTTAAGAAGGATTATAAACTAGATTGTTCTGTCTTCAGTTCTGATTAGCTAAGGAATTCTTGAAGACTCTGTGATCCTGATAAACATTCACTTGTTTTTTAGATCAGTTCATTTTAATTTTTAATTCAATATTTAAGTGTCGCCAGTTTGAAAGTTCCCATTAAAGAACAGCATTTAATACTTGGTATTGATTGTTTTAAAATGAATTATTAATTCTATTTGTGAAAGGCAACAAGCCATTTAACATCATTCTTGGCAGGAATTTTAGAACTTAATCCCCATAATTCAATTCGAAGTTGGTACTTCATGATGTTTTAAAACCTCCTAGCTATTCCAGAATAAGGGGCTTTGCACACCAAGTCTGAATTTTTTATCCAAAAATTTTGTGTATTAGAAAATAAATAATGTATTCCAACTCTGAAAATGTTATTTACCATAAATTCTCTGAAACGGCTTTAATTTGCTGGTTTGTTTTCCCCCCCGATATTGTGTTTGGTTGAGTGTGTATGTTAATCTGTCTGCGAATATTTTCATATACTACTTGGCCTACCAATGTAAAAAAAATACAGTTATGACTGTATGATTACAAACCTCCTTTAGTTTCATTGAGTTTAAGAAAACCTTGAAAAAGGAGTCCATTTACCATTTATTCCCTACTCATTCATTATCTAGCTCGCTCAACTAACACTGTTTTCTGTTGCTGCCTGATCTAAGTCAACTGTATCGATGCGTGTCTAAAATTTATGATTGACAGATCTGGAAGCGATACAATAAAAAGATATGAAAGAAATTTGGATTTTCCCGAAATGCATAATACAAAGGAACAACTTCTTGTAGGTTGGAGTCAAAACAGGAAGTGTTGCATAGTTTTGTCACTGCCTGATTGAGCCAACTATGGAATGTGAGTTGCACATGTGTGAGCATAAACCATTTAACCTGCTTTGTTATATTATGAAAATAAAGAAAGGATTAGAAAAAATAGAAAATTTTCCTTTTTGGAAAGTCTAAGTTCGTATTTGGCGTGGTCACACTCGTACAAGGATTTGCCTTGGAGGCTGTGCATCTACAGAATGACAGCCAAGTCATTTTTGGATTGATTTATTTAGCCTGAGTGCTGTATATTAACCTTTTTTTCTATATCACTGATTCAATCAATTTGGGCACTGTGCAAGAGTTTTATAGTGGCAATAAAAACATTGGTCTTTCTGTCCCTATATTTGTCTTCTGCTAAGCTCCCATAGTACCGGGCTTTTTTTATTCACAGTTATAAGTACACGATCACGGACCCCTCATGGTTGCAATGATTCAAAACCCTTGCGAAACCTATTTTAAACCACAGTTAAGTGCTAATTTTTCCGCTATTTTGGTTGTTGTTGCTTTTTTGTCTAAGTTAGAACAGCAGAGAAGGGGAAATAATGCAGGAAGTGCCTCTGTATTCTCCCAGCTGGCAAAGAGAGAGTTTGTTTGTTGCCAAGTCCAGGCACCAGAAAAGTGGCTTTAGCCTTGGCAGAGATCTGCACTCTACTGACTTCACTCTTCTAGTTATATAT
>OMLC01034877.1:0-10344 GCA_900302585.1 Regalecus glesne
TCTCTCTCTCTCTCTCTCTCTCTCTCTCTCTGTCTCTCTCTCTCTGTCTCTCTCTCTGTCTCTCTCTGTCTCTCTCTCTCTCTCTCTCTCTCTCTCTCTCTCTCTCTCTCTCTCTCTCTCTCTCTGTCTCTCTCTCTCTCTCTCTCTCTCGGTATCAGACATTGTGTAAGGTTGCTTGTCCTTGACATCACATCCTGCCTGGCTGCTGAGTGCTGACAGTGTAAAATGGATGCTGGTGCTGCAGCTCAGCGGAGCTGAAGTTGAGGCGTCTGACTCATGTCTTTACCCTGACCAGTCACCAGGACAGGCGAGCTGACGCGTTAGAAACTCCTCAGAACTTCCATCGAACGTTAAAAGTGGTGGAATTAGTCTTCCATCTCTGTCGATGGTCTCCATCAAGTCCGGCCTCTGATGAAACCATATGGGTAGAACACGCTCCGCCAGGAGCACGCAGAGAGCGACCAGAGCTGAAGGGTTAGGGTCCTTGTCACATCCGCCATGTTTCCATGCAGCACGTCATGGCTGTCATGGGTGAAAGCGCTGGTGAAGGGGCAGCATAGCCCCGGAGGTAGGGCGGTCATCTAGTAGTTTGAGTATCGGTGGTTGAATCTGTAGAAAGCCTGTCAAAGTGTCCCTGAGCCAGACGCTGAAGCCCCGACTGCTCCCTGGATGCTGCGGCTGCTCACTCTGCTCCTGGGCAGTAGGATGGGTTGAATGCAGGGAACACATTTGGTTGTCTGTGTGTACAATGACAAACACATGAAGCTTCTTCTCATAAGTTCACAGACACCATGTGCAGGGCCACAGCAGCTCTGATGTCTGTGTACGGCCCGAGTCCCGGGTCAATTTTCAAGTTTGACACCATGAATATTTGCAAACGGGGAACCCCTGAATCTGTTCAGGGTCCCCTGGGTATTCGCCCCACTGGCCCATGTGGTAAAGCAGCCATGTCTGCGGGGTCTGAAGGGTCTGCTAAACACGCCTGTCTCTGTCCAAAGGCTATGGATCTGCTGGAGCAGTTTGAGGGGAGCAGTGAAGAGTCTTTAGTGCTTTGTGAAGAGTTCAAGAAGAGAAGGAGAAAGAAGGCCATCACCTCGTCCTCCAGAACCTCAATGGATCAGCTCACCATTGAATTCATCCTGCCAACGACAGCCCGGGGAGGACACAGCCCCGACACTGTGCTGCTAGAGGTGGCTGGGAACTGGACCGTAGAACAGGTCAGTATGGTCGTTCACTGACTTATTGATCGATTAGATGACTGGCTCACGGATTCTCTAGTTGGTTGGTTTAATCGACTGATTTAGATTTCTTCAGTTGCCTGCATGATAGACAGAGGGATGGATGAGAAGACAGATTGTGCACATCACTTGTGTTTTGGATCCAGGATTAGTCAGCGTGGGTATAGCTCCACATGGTATGGATGATCAAGATACGGTTTCATTGTTGAGCGTTTTGCTCTTGGTGGGTGAAAAGGTGATACAGATAACGGGCTAAAGCTTCAGTCTCCATCAATAACTCACGGGAGAGAGAAGTTGACAAAGGAAAACACGATGGAGAAGATCCCAGCCTCAGATTACGGCTGAGGATGGACCAGTTTCACAACAAATGGACACTAGACAATGAAGCTTTAACAAACGTTTAACTGCCTCCTATTCAAGTCTTCTCGGGGGAGTGTAAGTTTCTTTTTTGAATCATGTTTTTCAGATACCGTACATGATGGCACATGTTATTCATATCATGTGTTCATGTGAATGATGAGTCTAATTGTGCAGGATTTTGTTTGAATCTAATTAAAAATGAAGTTGTGTTTTTTTTAAAACGACAGAGGGATGGATGGACAGATGTACCTGGATGACTGAGAACTAGAGTGTTCCAGAATGAGGTGTAATCCCTTCACTCCTGTTGGTGCTCCTGTGCAGGTGAAAGCCCAGGTCTGGCTGAGGGCAGTGGCCTCCAACCTGAGTCCAGAGTTTTACCAGAAGTTCTCCCCCGACCACTGCATCCTGCTCTACCAGAAGAAAGGGAACATGTGTGAGATCTATGACAAGCACCAGGTCTTCCAAACACTGGACTGCATACGCTACTGGAAAGGTAGCTTCTGTCTGTCTCCTCACCAGTCTATCCATCCATCTGCCTGTCTAGCTAGCCAGCTACCTGGCTAGCTAGCCAGCTACCTGGCTATTTCAATATCTGTCTTTCTACCCGTCTGTCCATCCATCTGTCTACATATCTATACACACGTAAACAGTAAATGGACTTCTTCTTATATGGCGCTTTTCTGGTCTAAGGACTACTCAAAGTACTTTAACATTCTCAATCTTTAAAAGTCTCAAATTTACAGAGCTATGCGGTGGGACACGAACCGACAATGACCGACCCTAAGACATGAGCACCTCCTGCTGAGTCTACCTGTCCACGTATTCAACTATAGATCTGTCTGTCTGACTGTCTGTCTGTCTGTCTGTCTGTCTGTCTGTCTGTCGGAGGGACGCTACCTCCACCTAAGGGGGGATGACAGAATGTGAAATGTGAACGTCATGCTCAGATTTAAAGGATCACTTTAATTGTCTCTGAAGCCCTTAAAAAGGAGGTTGGGCGGATCCAGCTGATGCCCCGCCCACAGCCTTCAGAGGAGTCGCTGAGGTACCAGCGCTTCCTCAACCACCTGATAGGCTACGACGTCACCGACGTCAGCAACGTACATGACGACGAGCTGGAGTTCACCCGCAGGAAGCTGCTGACGCCGCGGTGCATCGAGCTCTTGGACAGAGACCCAAAGCTCTACTCCATGGATCCCTGGATAATGGCGAAGCCCCTCACGGACCACCTCCTCAACAAGGTGAGGCCAGGATCCACCAGTTAGGGATCGACTGATTAACTGATTCTTTTGCCGATTGATGGATCGAATGGAATTCAGAATAATTTCTTGAACAGAGTTCACTGGGGGATGGATTAGTGGGGCAGCATGGCTCAGGAGGTTGGGCGGTTGTCTGGTAATCAGAAGATTGGGGGTTCCATTAGCCTGCCCCTTGTGGAAGGGATGTTGGAGTGTCCTTGAGCAAGACATTGAACCCTCAACTGCTCCCGGGGCTCTGTGTAAGCGACATGGCTGAAGGGCAAAATATGTCCGCGCCCTCTAACCCATCCTGTGGTACAGGAGCAGCTGCAGCGCCCGGAGAGCACCTCCAGTTCTTCTCCTACTGCCTTGCTCAGGGGCACAGGCAGGAGTATGAACCCTGACATGCATGTCTTTATGATGGTGGAGGAGACCCACACACACACACGGGGGGAACATGGAGACTCCACACAGAAAGACATGGGATTGGATATAAACCCAGGACCTTCTTGCTGTGTGGTACCGGTGCTGACTGCTGGGCCACCGTACAACCCAAATCTATCAAAACGGTTCTTAATTCCTTCAGTTCAACATTCAGGATGTTGTGCAGGACCAGCCTGTGAAATTCTGAGGCTGGGAGACTCCATTACAAAAACATGAACTAAAGATAAAATAAGTGGTTAAACGTTTCCCATGCTGTGTGTTCATTTCATGTGGATTTGCTGTGTGACCTTGGCAGGTGAGCAACTCCCACATCCTGCTGGTGATCCACATCAGCACAGCCAGCCAAACCATCAAGGTGTCCATCGATGACACACCTGCACAGGTAACAGCACTCTTTTCATTGGAATCTGACCTGGGGCCTGTGGTGCATCTCATCCCTCCTCTCTCACCTGGCTCTCCTGTCTCTCTCTCACTCACTCAACTCTCCTATCAAAGGGAAAAAGGTCCAAATTAAATAGATAAACTAAATAAAACCATGAAAATGGAAAAGCTGAATTATTATTCTTACAC
Organism: Regalecus glesne; assembly: GCA_900302585.1. NCBI lineage: Eukaryota > Metazoa > Chordata > Actinopteri > Lampriformes > Regalecidae > Regalecus > Regalecus glesne. The sequence continues at coordinate 3,851 of OMLC01034877.1, forward strand.
TTTGGTTATTCAGTAGAAAGACAACATGGATGACGGTTACAGCCATAGTTGATGTCTGAAAATATAAATGTCTAAAACTTTAACAATCTTCCTCAGGTATTGGCTAGCTTCTTCACCAAGACGGCCAATAAGAGGGCTTTGCTGGGGATTCCGGATAGCGTGGGCGAGGCGGACTTTGTGCTGCGTGTGTGTGGACGGTACAGTTCAATCTAGTCCTCTACAGATGCTGAGTGTAAAACAGTTGTTTTTTTGTCCAAACCCTGACTCTGTGGATGTGTCTGAGCCATGCAGATGATGTACCCCACCTTTCACATGACCATCCTGAAGCCATTGTAGAATAGCTCAGTGGGTTGTAAGAAGTTATCATTCTTATCAAAAGAGAGGTAAAGGTGGGTACCTGTAACGGATCGCTGGGTGTTCTCTCCACAGGGAAGAATACCTCTATGGAGAGAAGCCGCTGCAGAGCTTCCACTGGATCCGCCAGTGTCTGAAGAATGGGGAGGAGATCCACCTGGTACTGGAGATGCCACCAGACCCGGAGCTGGACCTGGTCCGTAAGGAGGACTGGGCCCAGGTGGACGACTGCACTGGGGTGGCAGGTGACCTATGGGCAGGGGGATAGTACATTTTGACTGAATACCCCAATATCAATGATGTAATGATGCTACTATTGGTGCTTTCATAAAGTATTCAAGAAAACGTTGGTAAAGATCATTAGTAATAATAGCAATAATAATAATAATAACAGTAATAAGACTGCATTTCATGTATATAGTGTATTTCCAGATACTCAGATGCTTCACACAATTAGAAATAAACATGAAAGCCCACCAAAGACATCAAACCCGACATTAAGGGGTGAACAGATGGATGTCGTCTCTGGGCTGTTGCCGTGGGAGCAGTGAGGGCTGCAGGGAGGAGTATGGTAGTGGAGCAGGTCAGTGAGGCAGGAGGGGGTCTGGTTTAGGGAGGCTTTGTGAGTGAGGAGGACTTTGGACTGGATCTGTTGAGGATCAGGGAGCCAGTGTAGGAAGGAGTGGGTGTGGTCATGGGAGTGGGTGTGGTCATGGGAGTGGGTGTGGTCATGGGAGTGGGTGAGCAGCAGAGTTCGGGACTGGAGTGTGTTCAGGACTCTGATGATGAGCCGGAGAGGATGCTGGAGGTGATGATGAGATGCAGAGGACTGCTCACTGTGGATGTGCTGACCAAGTGACCGTGTTCGAGACAGTCATGGAAATAAGCTTTACTCAGCGCTCATAAGAATAAATCTGATAGCTTCCTAACAAATGCAGTCTCTTCTTTAGTAACGTCATCCTGCCATTAACAGAACATACCCAACGAGAGATTGAGAGAGGAAGAGTAACCTTTGGCTACCAGACTGAAACCAGCCAATAGCAGATTGACCATGTCCACGCTCTTGTAACAATCCTTGGCTGTGATTGGATGTCAATCAAATCAACCCCCCCTCACTAAATCCCATGTGAGCGTAGGTGGTGCTCTAAACGCTGTCTGATGGGCCCTTCAGAAAAACAAAACCATGAGCTGGGAATGGAGCGTTTTATAGGAAATCCAGATGACTGAGAATGACTGGAAAGACCCACCGTCATCCTCTTCCTCCCTCTTCCCAGGTACCCATGAGCAGCTGACCATCGACGGGAAAGATCATGACCGGGTGTTCACCATCTCCATGTGGGACTGTAACCGGAAGTTCAGGGTGAAGGTTCTGGGTATCGACATCCCGTCTCTCCCCAAGATCACAGACCTGACCGTCTTTGTGGAGGCCAGCATCTTCCATGGCCAGCAGCTCCTGGCTCAGGTTTGCCAAAGCCCCTGAACTCAGTGTTCTCTCACCAACACAGCGTCACATTAGACCGAGGAGTCTGGCTCTTCAGCTTCACTTCACCTGGGCTGGTTTTAGAGGCAGATGAGCCAGTTGCACAAGTCTTATATTTTATTGGGAGAGTTTTAGCCTAATGTGGCTGATGGGGTCAGTGTGCCTCAGGTCGCATCCTTTACAGCGTGACTGACCTACGGTAGTACATAACAGCAGTTAAGTAACCGGGGAAACTCGGGGCCTGTGGAAGCCCTGGGGGAAGACGTGATGTCGAAGGGTCTCCGGACCATCCACTGCAACCACATCCCCCTCCAGTCTTCCGACTGGGTGCAGACGGGGCTGGTTGAGAGTGAGGTTCACGCTGTGCTAGGCTCCCTCACTGAAATCCAAGTTGTCAGCACAGGTCAATGTGGTGGTGCAGCGGTTGGCACTGTTGCCTCACAGTGAGAAGGCCGTGGGTTTGAATCCTGCCCCATATCCCTTCTGTGTGGGGTTTACATGTTCTCCATGTGTATGCATGGGTTTCCTCCCACCATCCTAAAGACATGCAGGTCAGAGTCACTACTCCTGCCTGTGGCCCTGAGCAAGGCAGTGGGGGAAGGAAGTGGACTCACTGCTCCTATACAATAGGATGGGTGAAATGTAGAGAACACATGCCGTTTTATGAATGACCGGGGATAAAGCTTTGTCTTCTCCTTAAGTCATGGCATCTTCCTGCCAGATGTGCCACAGTCACCATCACCCGTGATGGAGGAGCCAGAGGAGATGCTGAGATGTTGATTCTGAGAAGCCATCGTGTTCATCAGCCCTGGCGTACAGGGTTGTATCCCAGCTTCCATTTGTAGCTCGAGCCGAATCAAGTCTCTCTTTCTCTCTGTTTAGGAGAGGACGACGTCCAAGCCCTTCACCGAGGAGGTGTTGTGGAACTGCTGGTTGGAGTTCGGCATCAAAATCAAAGACCTCCCCAAAGGAGCCCGCCTGAATCTACAGGTAGGACCCTCCAGCATGTCAGTCCAGGGGAAGACGTGTTAATGGCAGGGAAATGACTCTGGTGCTTATCTTGATGCACCGTTGCATCTCAGATATATGAAAAGATGGAGGAGACGAGGGACAGAGACGTCCTCATGTGGACGAGGCCGGCGGTGACAGAAGGGGGTCAGACAGACTTGCTTCTCATGGAGGGGAAGAAAATACTTCTGTCCTCTCTGTTTGTCTAGGTGTCCTGTGGGAAGCAGCCACAGACGCCCAACTCCAAAGGAAGCTCCGCCTACCTGGAAAACACAGGAAGTGGAGGAGGAAGTGGGGGCAGCAACCATGATGGTAAGTCAACATGAGGTCCGTTTGTCTGGAAATGTGGATATGTCACATTCACATGTGGTACTCTGTCTGTCTGCCTGTCTGTCTGTCTGATTGTCTGTCTGTCTGTCTGTCTGTCTGTCTCAGGCAAGACCAAGACTCGTCTTCTCTACTACGTCAACCTGCTGCTGGTGGACCACCGCTCTCTACTGCGGCAGGGGGAGTTCATTCTCCACATGTGGAAGATGCCGGAAAAGAGCGAGGAGAGCAGCAGCAGTGTCAACGCAGACAAGCTGACGTCTGCCACCAACCCGGACAAAGCCTTGTCCATGGCCGTCACCATCTCTCTAGACAAGTACTGCTACCCGGTGGTGCTGCCCAAGAGCCGAGAGGGAGGTCGTGATCTGGCTGAGGGCGGGGAGAGAAGCCAGCGGGAGATGCCCAACCATCTAAGGAAGCAGTTTGATGCCATCGTGGCCACAGACCCCCTCCATCCACTGAGCCCCGAGGACAAAGAGCTGCTCTGGCACTTCAGACAGGAGTGCATGCGTCACCCCAGGTATTGTCACCATCATGGGTAGGGCTCAGCACAGCAGATGATCCATCTCCACCTCTTCTAGTCTCCTGACTCAGCCATCTGCATGTCCTCCCTCCCCACATCATAGAGCTCCTCCTCCTCCAGCTCCACCTCCTGTCTGTCTGTCAGTGCTGCTGTCTCACCACCATCTGTAGACCTCTCTCTCTCTCTCTGGCTGTAATGCAAGCTCCGTGTAGGCCAGGTAAATAACCTGTGTTGTGTCCTCAGGGCGTACCCGAAGCTGCTGGGGTCAGTGAGATGGGGGAGACAGGAAGACGTCCTGGCCACTCACCTCCTGCTTGAGCGCTGCAGTGCTTGGGACAGAAGGTGACTGACACAGACATCCACCAATCAGCACTCAATAGTCCCTGCTGGTTCCTCTAGCACCACAGACAGCAGCGCTGTCGAGGTTTAAACGGTGTGACTGACTGACTATTGTCCGTGTGTGTCTGGGTGCAGCGGTCTGGATGTCGGTCTAGCCATGCAGCTGTTGGACTGTCATTACTCTGACGCCCAGGTCCGCTCCATGGCCGTCAGAAAGCTGGAAACGCTGGGCGATGATGACGTGCTCAGATACCTGCTGCAGCTGGTGCAGGTGAATCTCCTCTCAAGGGCTCTGGTTTCATCCAGGTGCTATTTTCCTGCAGTCTCCTTATGTTCTGTTAAGCTAGGTGACCTGACGTCACACTGCATCAGCCACAGAGTCCCTGCAGGCCGTCGGTGCTCCACCGGCCATACATCTTGTTGTTGCATCCTAGGATAAGAAGCCTCTGTGTTCTCATCTAACCCACCCTATTGTATAGGAGCAGGGATCAGCTGCAGAGCCCGGGGACCAACTCCAGTTCTTTTTCCTCCTGCCTTGCTCAGGGGCAGAGGCAGGAGTATGAACCCTGACATGCAGGTCTTACTGATGGTGGAGGGAAACTGGAGCATCCAGAAGAAACCCACACAGACATGGAGAGAACACGCAAACTCCACACAGGAAGGACCTGGGGTGGGATTGGAACCCAGGACCTGCTGGCTGTGAGCCCACAGGGCTAACCACTGCACCACCGTGCCACAGTGTGACACGTCCACGTTAGCCGCTGGTTCCCCAGGTGGTTTTCTGGCAGACTTTACGATCTGTTTTCCATGAGCCCTGTGAGCAGATCAGCTGATGAGCAGACTCGACAATGGTTCCTTTGGTGTGATATGTAAATGAATACTCATCCCAGCCGGGCTGCAGCCTCTCCTACAGGCTCTCTATGAAAATGAAAGGCTTACCACGGGAGATAGGGTTTAAGAGGGGGAGGTCTCCTCCGATCAGCTCGAGCGCCCCGTCATATTTAGTGGAAACCTTGCACTGGGGATCACTGGTGTAGCTGGCAATGCAGACAGACAGGTGATGAACATCAACATGAGCTGCACTGCAGTCCAGGATTACTTTGTCCATTTGTCAATCTGTCCTGATCTAAATAAGCATGAATTAATATTTCCCCCTTGCTGTGGGGTTCCCTCTGTGCCCTCTGGTCATGTTTGATGCCATAAACACAGTGGAATAATGTTGTTCCTCAGACACCGTGGCTCAGAACACTAGTTCAACTAGTTAGGCTCACGGGAGGCCCGGTGGCCCAGTGGTCAGCACTGTTGCCTCGTAGCAAGAAAGTCCAGGGTTCCAGTTCCATCCCAGGTCCTTTGTTGTGTGGAGTTTGCATGTCCTCCCTGTGTTGGCACGGGTCTCTTCCAGGTGCTCTAGTTTCCTCCCTCCATCAAATAGACATGCGTGTCAGGGTCAATGCTCCTGCCTGTGTCCCTGAGCAAGGCTATGAGAAAAAGAAGTGGAGCCGGTCTCCAGGTGCTGCAGTCGCTCACTACGGCTATACAACAGGATGGCTTCAATGCAGATAAACTGATTTCAATGTACGCACGTGTGTACGATGACACATGAGTTCACTTTCTTCCAATAGAATAGAGCCTCTAGCTCTGATCTGCTGTGAAGGTCGTGACCCGCGGCCTGACATCCCTACTCAGTGCCACTGCGCTGGTTATAAAGCACTGTGACCTTTGACATCTGCATCTAACTCCATCGTTGGTAGCCATACGGCACATCCACCAATCTGATGTGTGTCTGTTTGTTTGGTGTGCTGGTGTATTGCAGCTTGTGCACACAGTCCTGGCTCTTCTGAATCGACCGTGGACACCGATGGTCCCTTTTCTGTTTGAGCATCACAACTTATCAACTCGCTGGTTAGACTCCTACGGTTAACCTGCCAGCCTCAAAGCCCCCTGGTGTGGTCGTTCAGAACGCCTTACTGACGGTCTCACATTTAACAAGCATGGAGGCTTAAGGCCGGATGCTCTGTTTTGATGGCCTGTGCTGGGATCGAACCAGTGATGGCTGACTTGGCGTGCAGGCACTCTGTAGGTTTTCACATGCATTGAATTTGACTGTAGTTTCAGGGCTCTCCCAGGAAGGTCACAAGTTATCTCAGTTTACCTTCACCTGACGTTCCCCGTGTGTGTCTTCTGCAGGCTGTGAAGTTCGAGCCCTACCACGACAGTGCCTTGGTGCGGTTCTTGCTGAAAAGGGCTCTGAAGGTATGAAGGTCAAACACACACACACACACACACACACACACACACACACACACACAAGAACTTAGTTCACATTATCTGCCTGAACTTTTTATTCTAATTTTGGTATCCTGTGTTTGGGGGGCTCAGGAGGCCGCAATAGCTCAGGGGTAGAGTAAAGGCACGGTTCAGGAACTAAAAACCCATGAAGGGCATCAGGAAGGGCATCGGGTC
>OMLC01034886.1:10307-26570 GCA_900302585.1 Regalecus glesne
CATATTGTACAAGTTCCGTATTTCGCCAATTCCAAATTAAAATCGGAGAGGAAAAAGAAAGATGGAAAGAGGGCGAGAGAGAGAGAGAGAGAGAGAGAGAGAGAGAGAGAGAGAGAGAGAGAGAGAGAGAGAGAGAGAAAGAGAGAGACAGTCACACAGATAGATAGACAGACAGACGGACAGGGAAAGAGAGGACGGAAAGGGGATAATAAAATCCCCTCAAAGGTTTCTGTCTGCTGTCATGTTTGAGCCATTTTGCTTTCTGCATCAGATCTTAAACATCCAGGTGTCCTGCCCTGGTAGCAGCCATGACCCAGAGTTATGGGGAGAACCCACAGCGAACCCGCAGTGGTCTCCGCCAGATCCGGGATGGGATCCAGTCCCGTTCGCTGAGGGCCAAAAAGAGAGTGGAGACCATCACAAAAAATGATGTCAAAGGGTTCTTCAGGAAAAATGCCTTTGTGATCTTCACTGTTGCTGCTGTTGTTTTTGGTGAGTGTACTGAAATTGATCAGTGGTATTTTTTTCTCCTCTTTTTGTGATTGAAATTAAGGTAGCCAATTCAAGAATTGAGTTACGGTACCTTTTGTATTAATTTTAATGTGGTTTAAACCGTGTAGAAATCTGAGCTTAGCTCTATTTATCTTCTCACAAAAGGGGACTTTAACTGATAGGTCTGTTATCAACAGAGATTTTTTTCTATTAAAATTACCCTCTCCTCTCCTTTCACCTGCTCTCTTCACCCGTCACACAAACACACATTCACTCTGCCCTTTCCACCACTCTACTGTACTGCTTTCCAACAAAGCTTTTCAAAATGAACTCCAGATCCTGCATCATGCCAATAATCCGTCACCAGAGGTGGAAAGATAAAGCAAAATCCATACTTTGGTAACAGTGAAGATAAACTTGGTAAAAGTGAAAGTTCTCGTAATGAAAAGTCATTACTTCTTAGTTGAAAAGTATTTACTGAGTAAATGTCTCAAAACCCATTCATATTAAATGCATTTAAGAATCCAAAGCAATCTTCTGGCATTAAATATACCTATGCATAGATTATATACAGTTGCAATCAAAATTATTCAATCCCCACTGCAAATGAGGTTTATTAGTCAAATGTACAAACTAGCAGCAGTTTAAAAAAATAAATCAAACGAGAGCATTTTAAATAGCTCAACACAACTAATATTATTGTGGTTTCTCCAAATTCAACACAAAATGCTACTTTTAATAACTACAGCAGTCTCAAAATTATCCAATCCACTAAATAGAATCCTTCATAAGAGCACAGTTTTGTAAATCAGGTGTGGTCTCAAGCACAGCAGATGAAACCAATCAAGGGCTTCATTAGTTGCACCAGGTATGCTTGAGATAGAAGGTCTCAAATATCTGGACTGTTGACTGTGACATTTGATTGCATTTTGAAATATGGTTAATTCAATAGAATTATCCAATAAAGAGATAATTGAGAAGAGATCATTGCCTTGCACCATCAAGGAAAAGGATATACAGCTATAGCAAAGGCAATGAATGTTTCTAGAGATACAGTTGGAAGCATAGTTAGAAATTTAAAGGAACAGTGGCTACACTACCTGAACGTGGCAGAAAGAAGAAACTATTAACAGCTCCACTAGAGTCCTGATGAGGCTAGTAGTTAGAAACCCTCGACTGACTGCAAATGACCTGCAGCAAGACTTGGTTGCAGCAGGCACTGAGGTTTCAGGTTCCATAGTAAGGCACATACTAAACACTGAAGGGTTCCATGCCCAAACTCCAAGACATACATCACTACTGACCGAAAGGCACAAGAAATGTCAGCACCAATTCACTCTGAACTATATAAATAAGCCAAAGAGGTTTTGGGATTCGGTTCTGTAGAGCAATGAAACAAAACTGGGACTTTGTGGGCCTATGGATCAGTGGTACATCTGGAGAAAGAAGAATGACGTATATGCAGAAAAGAACACTCAGCCTACAGTGAAGCATAGTGGTGACTCAGTGATGCTCTGGGGCTGCCTTGCTTCCTCTGGAAACCTGCAGCATGTGGAGGGCAAGATTGGTTCAATCAAGTATCAGGAAATCCTGGGAGAAAATGTCCTGCCATCTGTTGGGAAACTGAAGGTTTGGGCGTATTGGAATTTCCGACAGGACAATGATCCCAAGTAAACCTCAAAGTCCACTAAGGTTTGATTTCAGAAGAAGCCCTGGAAGATACTATAATGCCCATCACAGTCTCCTGACTTGAACCCCATTGAAAATCTTTGGTGGGATTTGAATAAAACATTTGCAGCAGATTATAACAGCAAAAGGATGCCCTACCAAGTACTAAAGATGTTTGTCATCAGGGGTTTGAATAATTTTGAGACTGCAGCAGTCATTAAAAGCAGCATTTTTTGTTGAATATGGAGAAACAAGCTGTAATGTTTGTTATGTGAGCTAGTTAAAATGTTCTTGTTTGATTTGTTTTTGTAAACAGCTGGTAATTTGTATATTGGCCTAATAAACCTGATTTGCAGTGGGGGTTGAATAATTTTGATTGCAACCGTATGTAAATGCTGCTAATACAGAAAAAAACAGCCACATTGTAGTTTTTAATGTTATTATTATTATTTTGAGATTCATGAATAAAAAAAGAAAAGAATACTATGTGTAATGGGTAGCATGGCTCAGTGGGTAGAGTGGTTCGGATGGTTGCAGGTATGATCCCCGGTCCTGCAGAGAAACATGTCGAGGTGTCCTTGAGCAAGACACTGTTGCCCTTACTGCTCTACCCTGTGATAGACTGGCGACCCATATAGGGTGTACCTGGGCTTTTGCCCGATGAGAAGAGAGCTAGGCTCTAGTTCCCCCGCGACCTGATTTCGGATAAGCGGTTGAGGATGGATGGATGGAATACTATGTTTGTCATTTTAAACATCTGGCTCCTGCTTATAACTACTAGCAGAGAATGGAGTACTGCCTAGCATATTTCTTGATACAGTTTAGGCACAACAATTTCAGCATTCAAAACACACACACACTGCTATCATGTTAATGCTGTAGTTGATGTCACTTTTGGACATGCCTGGGGAGAACTTCGGGGAGCATTACTCCACCAGTTCAAACATGAAGTTCAACCTAGGCTATATGAGTTACAATTTGTGGGGATCTGTATTGTAGTCAGTTACAAATCCACCAGTTGAGTGAAATTAGCTAATTATACAGAAGTATTATTTAATTTACTTAAATAACTACCTTCTTAGGTTGCTACTACTTTGGTAAATATCCCATCTCATCATGTGGATTTGAATTATTCACGTCGTGCCCCACACACACATATAAACCCACTGAAACAACTAACAGCAGGGTTGCCACCTTCCATGTAGAAAAATAAAAGAGCCCCCCCCTTGCTCCTCAAGTGCATGACCCAACCAGACCTGAGGGGTGGGGCACTATTGGTAGTGGTACTCGTAACTTAAAACGCTGTTTCAAAAACACGTTTAGAGTCATAGTTAAGCATTTTAATGTGCTTTATTTAAAGTGAACATTATAAGCTAATAGGCCAGATGTCCCAGGTTCAATCAGATCGGTGGACATCAGGAAGGGCATTTGACCTTAATCCCCCTCAATCCATTTAGGTCCATGTCAAACCCCACCACACGGGGACTAATTATGACGTAAAAACTGACATTTCATAAACAAAAACTACATTCACTAAAGTTACTGTGACAGATTTTTGAGTGTATTTGCATTTTTTGACTTTTTAAGTCAGTACTTTTACTTTTATTGAGCACAGATTTATGGAAGTATTGTACCACATTACATTTTAAATTCCTTCCAATAAAGAGAATATGCTCATTGGACTCTCTAAGCATCAGACACTGAACAGTGTATAAGATAAGATTTATCCATCCATCATGAACTGCTTATCTGAAATCAGGTTGCTGGGGAACTGGATCCCATCTCCATTCTTGGAGTACACCCTGTATAGGTCGTCAGTCTATCACAGGGCAGAGCAGTTAGGGGAACAGTGTCTTGCTCAAGGACACCTTGACACGCTTCTCTGCAGGACCAGGGATCGAACCTGCAACCTTCCGATTACCAGGTAACCACTCTACCCACTGAGCCATGCTACCCCTATAAGAGAAGATAAAATATTCATTTATTAGTCCATCGGGGAAATAAGGAAGGAAGGAAGGAAGGAAGGATTCCCTTATCAGTCCCGCAAGGGGAAATTTGGATTTCTCTGCATTTTTGACCCAACCTATTGTATAGGAGCAGTGAGCTGCCAACATATGGCGCTCGGGGAGCAGTTAGGGGTTCAGTGTCTTGCTCAAGGACACCTCGACATGCTGTATGCAGGACCGGGGATCGAACCTGCAACGTTCCGATTGCCAGGCGACCGCTCTACCCACTGAGCAATGCCGCCCCATAGGTTGTCCTTAGTCCTGCGTGTCCGTAGGCAGGACGGTCTGTCATCAGGATAGGCACGTCATACGTTGTTTGTGCTGCTGTCACCAAATCCCCTATTGTAGAATTGTGCTCATTCCTAATCATCCACCAGATCTAGTCATTCTGTTTCGGGGAAGTTGACACCCACCCCCCACGTCATCGACGTGGTGTATGGTTTTTGTGGACTTTGGTTCCATGCCACGCTGTTCCTTGTTACAGCGTTGCTGCACCAACGTCACTGGAGAGGCTGAGAGACTCACAGGCTTGTCCTGTGACCCTCGTATGGCTGTCCACGCATCTCTTTATTTCAACAGCACACATGCATGCATGCATGTCTTGAACGGTCATCTCTTTATACACAAGTGATCTGAGAGCATTTAGACATGTTGGATGTGATAGCAGAGTTATAGTCGCTGCCCTGCTGCTTCACACTCGTGTGTCTCTCTCTCTCTGCCTCTGAGCTCCACCACACATTACTGGTGTTCCTGAGCTCAAACCCGGCCATTGTGCGCCCTCGCCGGGCCCACAATATAATTCAATATAATATAATATAATAACGTGACGTAATGTTTTTCTTCCTCCACCTACTCTCACAAGCTTTCAGCTCCATTTCACATGTCGCTCCTCGTTTATGTGGAACGTTGCGGCTCAGCTTTTCAAGCTCAATTCTCCTCCATCTCATGGTAACATGTCACCGTCGGCACGATGGAGGAATGCAGCGAGAAGAAAGCCACCGTGCCCGTGTTTAGAGCTTTCCTTTTAGGCCGCTTCCTACTTTCTCTCCCTGTTAGAGGCTCTTTAAGGGAGTTGCTCCTTGTCTCATGTGAGGATCTATGGACAGGATGTTGTGTCAGTGTAAAGCCCACTTGGTCACGTTTGTAATTTGTGATAATGGGCCATTCAAATTGACTTGACTTTGTCGGTGTGCTGTTCTATTATGATGGTATTTGTGACTTTTCAGTCTTCGTTGACCTGAGACTGTTTCCTGCTCTTCCTCAGCAGGGAATGTCAGCATCCATCTCTCCATCACTTCACGATCAGGAGTGTCTTGTCAGAGCATCCGCCAGCCACACCCTGATGATTCCACTGAAGGGACTTCTAAAGGAACTTGAGTCATGGGTCTCCCACGACAACCATGGAAACCTGAAAAGTGGCTCTGATCCCAATACGACGACACCCCGGAGAGACGAGAGAGACACTTGGGAGTTTCTTTTAGTGTCAGCGGGAATGACACGGCGTGAGTCTGGACCTTACACACACACGCCCACTATTTCACCCTATACTTCTGTGGACCCTCATTGACTACATTGGTAAAAGGACTTATTTGTATACGCCACGTTTCTAGTCCAGCAACCACTCATGGTGTAATGCAAGGAATGCCTCATATTTTCCAAGCATTTGGGATACGGAAGGCCGTAGATTCATTCTCTAGCCCTTAATCTGAATTTTAACCATCCTCACTATTAACCTTTACTATAACCTAATTCTAACCTTAACCTTAAACCCAAGTCCTGACCCTAAAATACACCCTAAAAAATGGAGTTCAACCAGAATATCTTCACTCATCCATCTTATCCATCTATAGTCAACCATTTATTGAAAGTCAGGTTGTGAGACCATGCCGGAGCCTATCTCCGTGCTTATTGGTTGAAAGGCAGAGACCCCAACCCTAACACACTGGTTTGGTCACTATTCTGTCACAGTGCTTGAGCAGTTAGGGATTCAGGGTATTGCTGAAGGACGCCAGAACATGTTTTCTGGAGGTGCTGGGGATTGAACCACCAATCTTATGGTCACTAGATGACTGCCCTAACCTCTGACCTATGCTGCCAAACACGCACGCACGCACGCACACACACACACACACACACACACGTGTATATAAATTTGTAATTTTATTTTTCAAAAACATATTTATTCGATCCCCTGCCCAGCGGACAGCGTGTTGAAGTGTCCATGCCTAACTGCTCCCTGAGCACTGCATGGCATCCGTGTTCACTGCTCTATAAATGTAAATGCAGAGAACATATACCACCGGCCTTGATCATGTGGTAAATTAAACCATTCTATTCTAGTTTTTAGGGCCGGGGTAGAGTGCATGCGTCAGGAATTGATGAGCAGCGGGTTTGAACCCACTGGAGGCCACCAGGAAGGGCATCCAGCCTTAAACCCCCAAAGCTCCATCTAACTCCGTGTCCACCCCCCCAACGTGAGGACTGATGGTGACATGTAAAATGGACTTTTCTCTAACCAAATTGATCATCACAAATATGTGTAAAGAACACACATAGACACACATTCAACTGTGGCACTATTCACGTTCAGATCACAGCCAGGCACCTTTTGTCCACACACTGACGACACAAGTCGCCACATTCAGGCTGAGTGGCGGACATCTGACCCTCGTGTGGTCCAGGTGATGTGTAACGTCTGCCCTCATCACGGTGGTGTATTTTTGGTATAGAGCTGCTTGTGTTTTCTTAAATGAAAGCCACCCTTTGCGTGCCAACGCTTGTCTGCATTGAAGTCACAAGGTTCCTGTTGGCCCGTGTATTTATCCACATGCTTCTGACAGATGTCTGTTGTGCAATGTCAAAGTCCACCCTGCCTTGAGAGCTTCTCATGCTCAATCTAGCTCCTGACCCCAGATCATCCACAGATCACCTGCCCACGTCATTCCCTCATCCACAATACAACGCTGACTGGCCTGCCAGGCCCCAATGTGGCAGAACCCGGGCCTGGACAGGATAGGACGCAGCCGTCCAGAAACAGTAGGACACAGAGAGAGAAGGGTGGGGATGTCAAACATATACTCACACACACACACACACAGTGTCTTGTTATTGCTGTCATTTAGAATAGCAATCAAAGTTGATCTAATTAAGCAGCTCTGTGCAGAGGCGTTCCCAGCGGACAACCTGACAGGCTCCAGATATCCCTGCTCTCCAAGCGGAGCGCTCACCACAAAAACACAGGGAATTCTGGGATATACAGAAGTCAAGACGGAGACCGTTCCGGAGGACGTAAACCAGACGTTGGGCGACAGCATGTGTCCTGACGCTCATGAGAAACAATCACGCACATCTCAGAGCTCTTTGTACGCTCATTGAAAACAGTCATCCCAATTGTCATTGTCCAGACCCACACGTTTGTTTAAGACCTGCCAGTTTGGCATCAGGTGAGTGTGTGTGTGTGTGTGTGTGTGTTTTCATCTCAGGCCTCACCGTCTGCTGGCATTCTCCTCTGTATGAAACGTAGATGACATCTGTAAGATGCTCAGTGTTTTGCAGATCCACTTTTGCAGGAAGTCTGCCATTATACTCACCTGTTAATTCTCAGTCGGTTGCATGATTCCATCCATCCATCTAAATATCCATCCATCGTCAACCACTTGTCCAGGTCAGGTTGCAGAGCCATGCTGGAGCCTATCCCAGCCCTCGTTGAGCGAAATGGGGGAAAATACCCTGGACAGGTCACCATTCCATCTCAGGGGTTGAGCAGCTAGTGTTTCAGTGTCTTGCTGGAGGACACCTCGACACAAATTCTGCAGGGTTGGGAATGGAACCACCAATCCTCTGATTACTAGACAGCCGGCTACTATACCTCCTGAGCTATGCGGCCCCTATGTGCATGGTTAGAGGTTCATTTTACATGTTGCTATTAGTCCCCACATTGTAGGGTGGACATGGACTTAAATTGAGCTTGGGGAATTAAGACTGGATGCCTTTCTTGATGGCCTGCAGTGGGTTTGAACCCACAGCCTCTAGCTTGTCGGTTCCTGAAGTGTGCACCGTACCTACTTGCATGATTAAATTTCACAACACGCGTCCTTTCTTCCAGACTTGATGGACTGGTGTCCTACTGTGGTCTATAAAGAGGTCTGCAGAGGAGGGTCTTCGTAGCAGTTGGAGTTTGGTGATACCATCTTCACGGGTGGGGATGGACCTGAATGTGTTTCCAGTTTGTCCTGCTTGGATCGAGCAGCCATTATTGTTATCTGCACATCACTTTTGTTTTGGTTCTGCAGTATGGATAGATTTCACCCGAGGTAACGGAGAAAGTCCAAGAACCCTTCCATGAAGTCAGAACACACAGACCTCCAGAGGAGGCTGCCCAGCTCCAAGTTTAGGTTCAGTTTCTATCCAAATTGATTTGTATCTAAAGCTAAAGTAAACATGACACAACCCATCCACTTCATTGTAAGAAGGGGATGGGTTTGATTAAAACCTCAGAGAGATTCAAGAGCAGCTCACAACTATTTATTTCAGCTCAACTCATCTCTCACATCTCCCAGCCTCTCTATCTGGTGTCTGCCGATTTTCATTTGGTCGGGAACCGCATCGTGTCGGCTCCAAGACTTTAACTGGCAACACAACTGTACGAATATCAAGCTACACTTCCATTCTGCTGTAAATGGACCTTCATGTATCTCTGAGGAGTTCCCCGTATTCAGCATCTCTGAAATGGACCTTATCCCATTTCATCATCTGAGTCCGCTGCACATCTAGCATTCATGTAAATGTGCAAGCGTGTGTGTGTCTGTATGTTGTAGGTAGCAGCCCAGTGTGTAAGCCTTCCCCTGGTAGTACACAGCCTCTTCTTCACCAAGACCTCTGCCAGGCCTCCTGGTGGCCACACATGGTAACTAGGGGCCCCACAGCCTCAGACTAGCTTGGTAGGGGGTCTCGGAGCTGCAGTGGTCCCCAGACGTTGTTCATGGCCAACCACTGCCTTGTGGGAGGTCTATTGAGACACAGGCTAGGGGAGCAACTATGAGAGAAAAGAAATGCGTTTGCAGCACGTGTTAGGCGGTTCTTCCATAGTCTGGAGTCTCTAGCAGCCCCCTGCAGTCATGATGGGTGGCTGGTGGTCCTGGGTATGAGCCACCAGGACCGACCTGTGAAGACAGTGCTGCTGAGACTTCCGCCTGCTACACCACTGTGAGGAGGGATGTAGTCCTCGGACTTGAACTACCGGTGAGTAAGTGTTCGTATGCATTTTATTCATGCACATGAATTAGGCTGAGATCACTGCGACAGACTCCGTTATGATTGGTACCATTATGATGGTTTTCATTCTTCAGACCGGAAAACTGCCTTCGTCTAAGACGGTGACCACGAGTGGCCAACACGAGGGTGTGAAACGGAATGAGGTATGATGAGACGGCAAATGAAGTTGAAGTAAGAGCCACGAGTGATCGAATGTATCGACAGGAGCGGCGTGTCTACAGCCAGCTTCACAACAGCAAGTATGAGACCCCCAGTCTGTGTTCTGAGTTTTATATAAAGTCGTGGTGTGTGATACAAAGGGATGAGTAGCACAGAAATGAAATGTACCAAGGTGCTTTCTGAGGTCTGACCGGTCAGCAGGACTGTCTGCAGAATAACGGGACATGTTTTAAGATGGTGTCTGCTCCTTCTTAGAAGCATCCACTGATGAGGGGCAGCACGGCTCAGGAGACGGGGCAGTTTTCTAGTAAATGGAAGATTGGTGGTTCGATCCCTGGTTCCTTCCAAAAGTATATTGAAGTGTCCATGAGCAAGACACTGAATCATGAAATGCTTAGGACAAGAGATGAAAATGATCCTGGTGGCCAAATCTGGTGTATTTACATTCTAAATATTGATTGACCTCCACTGTTCCTGTAAAGGAGATATCTATCAGTGACCCATTCTTCTGATGAGTATTTCTCTGGGATGGACATACGCTTTGGACATACAACTCCTCACACGGATGCCAAAGCAACTTACCATCCATCTGCCACAGCTAAACCCTACTGTTCTGCGTGTCACCACTATATACATGAACAGGAGGGCTGTTGGGAACAGAACCAGCGATGATCGGAGCAAAATGAAATGTCAGAGTATGGACTGTAAGGCCCATTCCCAAGAACATGTGTAAGTCATTTAAAAGAGGATACAGCGTTACGGCCTCAAACACATGTACACTGACACATCATAGTCTTGCCACGGATTCCAGAAAAGCGCTGCACACTGTCTCCCTTCCCTCCGTGTCATTACTGTTCTCTGTTGGACACACATCTGTACGCCTACTCTTGCAAAACACCAAACTGTAAAATTCTGCAAATTTCCCCATCGCATCATCTCTCGCACACATTCATGTATTATAGTGCACACAATATCTCAGTCCTACCCAAATGTGAGAGGAAGTCAGAAAGGAGAAAATGACTCTAAATGTTTGCCGTATGGATGTTTGCATTCATTACCCCTGTATTTTCCTTCCTTTCCTTGACAGGTAGCCAGACCTAGAAAATGGCCTAAATGTGACTGACAGACGATATTCTACATCCCGTCCTGGAGGACCCCGGTCAGCGTGCCGTCCCTTCTGATGCCCTGCGGCGGGCCCGGCTCAGTGGGACAGAAGTGGTGGGCTGGCTCCGGTTTCACACCGTCGGATAAGATCAGTGTGTGTGTGTGTGTGTGTGTGTGTGGATTCCTGTCGCCGAGCGGACCGGGTTAGTGCTGACCCGATGGAGCAGCTGCTCCGAGGTTTAGGATGCAGGACCCAGCACTAGTCACGCAATGCCAGAACAGGAAGTCAAAGGTCATAGTTTACAATTTCTCCACCTTCTCATTTTTCCCCACCCCCAATGCTCACAATGACAGCCCATTATCTAGCAACACGACCAAGAATATGCCTTGTGTTTCTCTTTCCATATGTGATCTTGACTATTTCTCTCTTGTCCATGGGGCCCGTGGAAGCTCAGTGGTAGAGTGCGTACTTCAGGGACTGACGAGCCAGAGGCTGCAGGTTCAAACCCACCACGAGGTGTCAGGAACAGTATCCGGTTTTAATCCCCAAACTCCATCCAAGTCCATTTTCATCCTCATAAGGTGAGGACTAATGGTGACTGGTAAAATGGACCTCTCTCATACAGAGGTGAGTGGGTTTTGTAGTTTGTGACTGAAACAGGCTATCTGTCCATTGATGGTGATAAAGCAATGGACGTGGATGGAACTCAGTCTAATGCAGAGTTGACAGACACGAGCATCCATAAGTCACATCATACCTGCTCGGGTATGATGTGCTACGTCTTTACCTTTCAGCTGCACCGGCGTCTCCGGCAGAGCTGTTCACAGCAGACAGTATCTCATCCTCCATATCAGAGGCCTTGTAATATGTCGTGTGTTAGTTTCACCTACCTCAAGGATTCAGTGTGGGGTTGAGAAGAGACCCAAGTCATCAAAATATTATCAGTCACTTGTATTGCTGAGCGGAGACGTGTTTACTGTGTGGTGTCTGGGGCTCAGTGAGAGTTGGTGGGAGATGTTCATTTTCTGACTCCGATGTAGCTGAGCATCTAATCCTTTTTCTGTAAAACATGAGCCAGTCTTCTTCCACTGAGGCCCAAACACGTCCCTGGGATTCAGAGAATGTTTTCTATCACAAGCACTTCACAGCAACATGTGTGCATTGGTGTCATCAGAAGAGCCAGCTAAGCCCAGACTGAGCTGCACAGGACCACAAGGTCCAGCCATTCAGGTGAATAGGATAAATATAGGTAGGTCAAAGAGGCTGGGTTTAAACGCCGGAGGCTGACTTGTGCTAGTTTCTTTTGTCATGTGAATTACAACGTTGGATAGTGTGCATGAATGTTGCATATCAGTGCTCTGCAGGAGCCCCATATGCACACATATCAGTTCCTATCCATCGATCACCATCTGCATGTACAGGACCTATATTTATGGGAAGAGAGGGTAGGAAGAAAGGGGTGGAGGGTGTTGTGGAGCAATGTGAAACACATTAAATGGTAATAGATTTGAAAATACATGGAGCAGCATAGCTCAGGTGGCAGGGCAGTCATCTAGTAATCTGAAGATTGGTGGTTCGATCCCTGGTTCCTTCAGAAAGCGTGTGGAAGTGTCCTTGAGCAAGACAATGAACCCCTAACTACTTGGGACAACAGATGAAAGCTAAGCTGGTGTCTAAATCTGGCATATTTAGACTCTAAATGTAGAGTAATGTCCCTTTAAAGGAGATTATTATTGTTATTATTGTTTGCAGTGGCCATGTGGGTGACAAGTGTGTAACCTAACTGAGGACATTAACTCATTTTTAAGTGAGCCTCACTTCCAGTCCTGAAATGACCCCCCTGCATATCCCCTGCATGTCGTCCATGTTGCTGTGTTTATTAGGGGCGGCGTAGTTCAGTGGGTAGGTAGAGTGGTCATCTGGCAATCAGTCAGTTACAGGTTCCTGCAGACAGCATGTTGAGATATCCTTGAGCAAAATACTGAACCCCTAACTGCTCCCCGAGTGCCATACGGTGGCAGATCACTGCTCCTATAAAATAGGATGGGCTAAAATGGAGAGTTCCAAATTCCCCCTTCTGGGACTGATAACGAAATATATATATATATATTTTTTTTTTTTTAATTTTTAAGCCTGGTCTTGTCTTGAGGGAACCTGGAGCAACACTGGGATACTGACCGCCTCCAGGCGACTAGTACAGCAGAGCCTTACTAACAGGCAGCTGGCCTTATGATGGAATATCATTATAAAACATGTCTGAATGTGAGGAGCAGTTGCATTTCTACACGTGAATCTTTATTCATTTGTTGTTGTACATGCAACAATGTGTTGTTTTCATTTAATCCATCCAGTTTTATGGGAGCAGTTAGCAGACCCATCACCCAGGGAGCAAATGGTTAGGGGGGTTATTGGTTTGCTCAATGACACTTCAACACACTTTCTGGAGGGGAACAAACTACCTGTCGCCCGATTCCTAGATGACCACCCCCCTTCCTGAGCTATACTCCCCCTACATGTAGGCCTATGTCATTGTTACACACATGTTAATCTCCACAAATCCTCATTAACGTGGGTTGGAAAATCCAAATCATGAGGCTCTCAGCGTGCTGTTGTTGGGCAGGCTTTTTGGAGAGCAGACGTGAGGACAGAGAAAAACGAGGCTGCAGCAGTTGGAGTTGTGCAAGACTGAAAACGACGGAGAGCAAATGAGTGCAGAAGAATATGGTGGAAAGCGAGAGAGGCAGTCCGACAAAAGCCCCCGAGTCAGAACGCACATGGATAAAAGTGTACCCTGATGGATGTCTATGGTAATTACCAGCAGGATTACAACCCCCATCCCCTTCCCAGCTGGGCGCCATGTCAGCCTGTGCAGTGCTCGCTTTGACCTACGGAACACAAACGCAGGGACCTTCACCTTATAGAGCATCGGTTATGCAGCCTGGGGACAGCTTATGCCTTCACACACACACCAAGACAGCTGGGTTCTCCTTTGGGTTACGGGTCCATGATAAAGTGACATGTGAGCCGTCGTATGTAGCCACGAGTTTAGTGAACACTCTTAAAGCTGCATGTTAGCATCACATGTTTTAGTGCATCCCTATGTGACTACTATGGCGTGGCCCAGGAGGTAGGGCAAGTTTGCTAGTAATCGTAGGATTGGTGGTTCGATCCCTGGCCCAAGGGGAAAACATGTTGACGTGTCCTTGAGGAAGACACGGAACCCTTAACTGCTCCCTGGGTGCTGTAGCTGCTCACTGCTGCTATGCAATAGGATGGGTTACATGCAGAGAACACATTTCATTGCATGTTCAATGATAAATACATAAAGCTTCTTCTAAAAGAGACCTGCTGCTCTCCTAGCATTGCAGGGGCTTATTGTGCAGGAATACGTTGTCCTAAAGGTCTTCAGCGGGAGAGTAGAGAACTCATTGGCAAAGAAACCCACCGCCGTGCCAAGCCCCCAAAAGAAAAGCCTGTCTATGCATGATGATGCATAAAACCCACTGGCTGTTTTCATGATAATGGCAGCTAAGTAGAGATGCGTGTAATCTTGACTGTGACATATGTGCTCCATGAATTATTAATGTTAACCAGCTAATCGAGGGGGAACTTGTGGAGAGGAACACACACCCCTTGCCAACAACAGCCAGAGATCCCTTTCCCCTTGTTGTGCTAGTTATGAGTCATCAGGGGGAGAGAAGCCCCTCATGGTCATATGCAAAGAGAATTCCGAGCTCATTAGATTCATAATGATTTACGTGTGGTCGAGATAAGATGCAGGTGAGGAGGAAGACTGTGGCTGACGAGCCGTGTGCAGCCTGTGAAGGAAAGAGGAGGGAGGTGCAGTCAGCGGGTCGCAGTGGAATTCCAGCACTTGACTGGGCTGCATGAGGAGTGGTCTGGGGCTAAAGTGTTTGTGGGGCTCTGGTGGTTTTTCAGCCAATAAATCCTCAGCACATATTTAATCCAGTCAGATGTGCTGCGGGAGAGGAGCACTGAGGGTTGTATGGCCATTACTCAAGCAGCCCACATCAGAGGGAGCAGCCGGGGATGCACACTCCCCACCTCACTGGCTGTACGCACACCCAGCATGGGAAAAGGGAGCCAGACACAGTGGCCATCAAAGAAGTGTGAAAAGGTCTGGAGCTCGGGAGGCCTCCATGCATCAATGCTCTCATATGATCCCATCGAGCTCGAGGAGCAAAATGTGGAACGTGACTGATCCCTTTTGAAATGTGGAACTCTGAATCCTATGTTACACTCCAACATGTAACTGGTGCATTATGTAGCTAGCTGTTTATATCATCTATTCAGACCCACCTAAATACATCTCCATCAGCCATATGAATATGTCTACATCACACCCTGCCTCCTGGAAGTTACGCTTTCATGCATCCCACACCTGGAAATGGATTTATTAATTTTCCTTTAGAGAGAGCCCCCTAGAGACAGGCTTAGCTAGTGAGTGAGGGAGCATCCTCATTGGTATATCTGTGTAACAGTTAATGATGCTGTTCAGCCTGTTTTGTGACTTGGCCAGTTCCCACTTTGGCTGGGCTTTGTTTCATTTGCTGTGCTTCAGATGCTTTATGTCAGGTTGTCCACAGGGTGTGTCCAGGTTGGTGAAACAATGTTTTAAAAATCAGAGCCCTAGATCCCCCAGTGACCAAAGCACCTGTGTAGTTCTGGTCCTCCAGCCCCCTGGCAGCAGACGTGTCCGGGCTCCTCCATGCATGACCCACAGGCGTCTCTCTAAGGGATGAGCGTTGATCCCCATATTTGTACCGTAGTTACCAACAGTCCCCAGGTTTTGGTGCGCCGGGGCATGCGGTGTCTGTCAAACAGCTGTGGGCTATCTTTTTAAACTGCTAACCAGCTCAGGCCGCATCAGGACGTTGCTAGCTAGTTGCTACTAGCTAACCAGCAAACACCCGTGTGGTTGAGGAAGGGGCGGGGCTGAGTGGTTGGTAGCTGTGGCTGGTCAGTGCTAATCGAGCTCTAATTGGATGGTGTGGTCTTCAGGAGCCTTGATAAGCGGAGCCAGGCCCGGCCTGCTAGCTGTTAGCAGCTCCGGCAGACGGGCAGTGCTGCGTTACTGGACCGGGTTTGTAGATATGTGGATGTTTCGCTAACTCGCTGCCCGGGTTTGTGTCTGCTAATCGGTGATGTGGAAGCGTTTTGTTTGCATGCAGTTTGGTGCTGATTCCTCTTTTTATGTTTTGGTTTTTTAGGTCAGTTTTATGAAGAAGCGTCCTGAAACGGGTGGCTAGCTTTTGACAAATCTTCGTGGCTCTGATTGTCAACGTAGCTCAGTGGGTAGAGCGGTTGTCTGGCAAATAGAAGGTTCGATCCCCGGTGCTGCAGAAAGCACGTTGAGGTGTCCCCGAGGAACACACTGAACCTCTTACAGCTCCCTGAGCGCCACATGGTGGCAGCTCACTGCTCCTGTACAAAAGGATGCATTAAGATGATGAGAAATCCAAATTACCCCTTGCGGGACTGATAAGGGAATCATATATATATATATATATATATATGTGTGTGTATATATAAAATACA
>OMLC01034890.1:0-14830 GCA_900302585.1 Regalecus glesne
GTACACAACTCTTCAATCAATAGCAATTACAGAGTCAGTTAGTTGATTGCTGGTCACAGGCACTGACCGAGTGCATGTCAATGCATGTCGTGTTTCTCTCTGGGTCAACATACCATCAGGGTTTATCCTATACAGGATTGAATAGTGCTTGTTTGGCTAATAAAGGCAATGCTTGCCTCAGCAGTTCAAGAGGCCTTTGCAGATTTACATCTGATTGAGATGACATTTTATTCAAATCTCCACACAGTGTGGATGTATTTTGGGTTATGTTTTTTTTGTAAACAGGCAAAAATAAAAGATAAATACATAAAAAATGGCATTTGAATGAAGAATATCAGGATATCAGGCCATTAGTGAACACAATAACAAATATGCTGACTGCCAATAGAACAAAAGCAAGCGTTAAGTCATCTCTATTGTCTTGATCTATGGGAATTAACATGAGGAAATATAATGAATCATTTTGTCTCAGTGTCGTGGGGACATCTGGAAGGAGCATTATTATGTGGGAGTACGAAGGAACAGCCAAGCTCACATTCTTCATGGCTGGAAATTTCAGTTTGCCATATTAGAGGGCCACCCTGCTGACTCAACCGGTTATGTGCAATACATGTGGGTCTGAATCCAGATTTTGTCCTTAGTTGTATGTCTTCTCCACTATCACTATCTCTCCTCCTCCATGAACAGGCAAAGTTACTAAAGAGATTTTAAAAAATCCCCCATAAATAACTGACACTGTGTCATAGTTATTGAACACAACAGTTGTGTGACTTGTTATCAACAGGACATTACAAGATCATAGTCTTTTATTTTGTAATTGGAAGTGGAACTAGAACGGCATATTTTCAACCAAGTCATCACCATTACACGTGGCCAACAGTATGCGGACACCCAAACATAGAATGCCTATGTGCTTGTTGATAGTCTAATTCCAAAACCATCGGCAATATTATGGAGTGCGCTCGCGATTTGCTACTCTCATATCCTCCACTGTTCTGGGAAGAATTGACACTTGATTTTAGAGCATGGCTGCAGGAATTTGCTCCTATTCAGTGACTAGAACATTAATGAGGTAGGCTATGGAGGTTGGGGAAAAGGCCTTGCTCACAGTCCGTGTTTGCATTAATTCCAAAGGTGTTGGATGGGGTTATGGTCAGGGCTCTGTGCAGGTCAGTCAAGTTCTTCAACACCAAACTTCTTGGTGCTGAAGTTGGAAGCACACAATTCTCTGGAAGGCCATTGTGCGCTGTAGCATTTAGATTTCCCTTCACAGGAACTAAGAAGCTTCGCCCAAACTATGACAAACAGCCCTGGAGCATTATTCCTCCTCCACCAAACTTAAAGTTGGTTTGCATTTGGGCAGGTAGTGTTCTCCTCATCCACCAAACCCCGTTTGGTCTGTCAGACTGCCAGATAGGGAAGCATGATTCATCACTCCAGAGAATGTTTCCACTTTCCAGAGTCCAATGTTGACATGCTTTACATCACCTCAGCAAAAGCTTGGCATTGTGCATGGTGATCTGAGGCTTCTGTGCTGCTACTTGGCCATGGGAACTCATGAAGCTTTCATGAAGCTTCTGACAAACCATTCCTGTGCTAACGTTGCTTCCAGAGGCAGTTTGTGTAAATGCTGAACTAAAGACGGACCATTTTTGCAAGCGTCATCACTTGGTGGAGCCGTTCTATGGTCTTTACGTGTCTTACCACTTCACGGCTTAACTGTTGCTCCAAGAGTGGCCCTTCATAATAAAATAATTACAGTTGACCAGGGCACATCTAACGGCATATATTTAACAAGTAATTTGTTGGAAAGGTGGCATTCTGTGACAGAACCATGCTGAAAGTCACTGAGCTCTTCGGAGAGACCCATTCTACTGCCACTATAGACTATGCATGACCATGAGCTTAATTTATTGCATCTGCCTGCAATAGATGTGGCTGAACTAGCCAGATCCACTCATTAGAAGTGGTGTCCACCTACATTTGGCCACAAAGTATATTGTTTTCATCACATCCTGATTGTGCAGTTAACATGAATGTTGTGAAATAGAGGCTTTTGCATTACTTCACCAAAGTTAAAGCTAGCTCATCTGAATCATACCTTTAGCTAACCGACAACCCAGAAAAGCAAGCTGAAATGTTAGAAACACTTAAATCAATTGATCAAAAGTTTGATCTAAGGGGCCACAGTAGCTCAGTGGTAGGGGACACACTTCAGGAATGGACAAGCCAGGGAATGCAGATTCAAAGCCACTGTGGTGTGTCAGGGAGGCCATCCAGCCTCAATCCCCTGAGCTATATACAAGTCTGTGTCCACCCCACAGACTTTGTCTGTTTCCACAATTTTTGAACAATGAGGATCACATAAAAGTGAGGATTATGATAATTTACAAGGGCAATATTTTTAATGTGTTTGACCAGTGTATATTTTGATGCGTTCACTCACAAACATCTTTGGAGGAATTGTAACTCATAATCCAGCAAGTTAAAGGCCAGGTTCAAGAGGCGCTTTGTATCAAAAAACTGTGTGATGATGTGATTGTGTACTAAGCTGGTTGCTCAGTGACACTATAGCAGGAAGAAACAACAGCCACCTGAATTTCTATACACATGGCAGATATTACCTTTGTTGCCTTGCAACTGCTATAAACACCATTTTCCAGCAAACAGGAGATGGCTTTGCCCTTTAAGGATATTGTTTCAAATAAATCAAATAAAATTTTGTTGGTTGTTTGTTTGTACTGGCTAACTGCAGAAACCCTCCTTCATTTTCAAGGTAAACATTCCTCTAGCCTGGCATGGACCTCACACACCATTCTCAGATGTGGTCAGTTGGTCCTTAAATCACAAGGGATTGGCATCACTCTCCCTATTTTTCCCTTCCCTTTTTTAAAAAAATCCAACACTGTTCAGCCTCGGAGAAAGACACAACCCAGCTCGGCATCAATCCCAGCCTCCCCTCTCAGCTGTCTCTCCTCAACCCTTAGTGGACATGACAGTCTGCTCACAAGCATTTTCCTTGGGGGGGGGCATTTCCTCTTGACAGCTCTCTCTCTCTTGGTCCTGTGGTGGATCAAAGCTATCCACGCAGTAAATAAACATATCAAAATTGCCAACAAAAGAGGCGGCAACCGCTTGGGGGAAAAAAGAAAAAAGGAAGAAACGGGAAAAAAGCTTCAGTAACAACAAAGTGAAGGCTCTTGGCTATCGGATCACAGACAGGCAAAATGAGATGGCCATGGCGTGAAGATGTGAAGGTAAATGCGTTGGGAGGAAGCCTTACCGCGGCTGAATGGCACTGAAGGCCAGTGATAATGATGTGGTCTGTGAGCCAGCCAGCACACACCGGAGAGAACAAGATCTATTCCGGAAAAAAACCGTGATGTATGGACACTGGCTTTGAAATACATTCGAGCCAAAAACACGTCAACCCCATGAAGAGCTTCCGTTACAACAGTGACAGGTCTTCTTTCCCGACTTGATGTTTTGATGTTGCTCTTCATGGGGTGCCACTTTACCATAGGTGAGCAAGATGCTCAAATTATTCAACACAAAGGTTGTGCAAATGTTGCTCTCTCTTGTACTTTGAGTAAAGGCTGAGAGTAAATACAACCATTGATGCATCAATTTATCATCATAAATTATGCTCTATATTGGGTTCTAAATGATGAACTGCATATAGGAGTAGCATATTGACTTCCATTACAACTGCTTCTGTTGGTGAAAACTTAAACCTACACATTTCAGTGCAACTTAAGTGAATTCGGGTTAAATTGAAAAGCAATGGCTTTTGATATTATTCAAAAATGTATGAATTAATTCATGAGGAGTGTTTGATAATGGGGGAATAACGGCATTGGGTTGCTTTGTGTAATTTTCAGTATCAAGTTGTTGATTTTTACAGACAAGCCAAATACTGAAATGATGTCTTTATGGATGATCAATAACCCAGGTGAGGAAACCATAGAAAGTTCAGTCAGTTCATCTAAATACAATGTTGACTGAGAGAAATGCCTTTCCTGGATTATTGAGCATGCATCAAGACAGACAGAGAAAATTGTTTCATCACTCATCTAAGTAACTGCTTCAGTCTCTACTGATTACAGGTATCCCCACCCTTGTAAACCATGAAAGAAGTCATTTTTACACATTACGACTAGTCCCCACGTTGTGGCGTTGGACACAAAATGAATCTACAACGATCTCCAGGCCAGTGGCCCCCCTTTTGAGAAGATGCATGATAGGGAGGAACGCTGGTTTGAATGGGGAGTCAAACAGGCCATCTTTGCACACATTACCATTGCAACTCTAGTTTATGGTCACAGCGATTTGCACGTAAAACCAATCATTGGTTTCTGTTGTTATGCAACTGGGCCGTTTATAAGGCAGGAGGACACACACAGTCAGTTGAGATGAAAAAAGTCACCTGGATGAGTGATGACACGTTTCTCGTGGTAAACATTGTGTCCAGGTGAACCGATTCTCATTTCTGTATTTGAAATAAAGTGTTTCAAGGTATGAGAATGAAAGACGTCAAGTGTTATAATCTTTAT
Source organism: Regalecus glesne (assembly GCA_900302585.1). Lineage (NCBI taxonomy): Eukaryota > Metazoa > Chordata > Actinopteri > Lampriformes > Regalecidae > Regalecus > Regalecus glesne. Next base: position 4,554 of record OMLC01034890.1, read on the forward strand.
CGGGAAAGAAAATTCATGGTGATGTTGAAGAACTAAGGCGCTGCATGGGGCTGTCTGAGCATTCCAAATTCCTTTGCTGTGCCGCATTGTTCCCAGCCCTGGATTGGGTTTCTTTTTAATATGCCAATGAAATCTAGTTGATTCAATTCAGACGTGCCTTCATGCAGAGTCTGTGGCAGGGACAAGACCTGCTTTAATGGCTTCTGACAGGAAAATCAAAGCTCAAGATGGAGTGCTGCTCTAAATGGCAGGTCATTATTAATTACAGGGCAGGTGGGCTTCAGCCAGGCAGAAATTGCAGCTTGGCTTGTAGCACCGTGGGATTTTGGTTTAATAATTAATGAAGCAGGGCCCACTCCCCACAGAGATGGCAGAATAACAGTTACAAGGACCGCTGTACTCATGATGAAATACTGCTGTGGTTTAACTGCATATTTCTGTGAGCCACGCACAAGACAAGCGACACCTCCATCACTGCAAATGAGCAGGTCTCTCCCACGTAATTTGATTCAGGGCTCACTGAGCATGAAGGGAGATGGCTGTACTATAAAACTGAACTATCTGTACAAATAAATGGGACAAACGTCCTGATTTGTTGCTCCTCAGTCCCCACCTGCATTGATTTATTATAAAATTGTTGTTGGCAAAATGAATGAAATGAGCAAGAGCAGAACTGTTTATGGTGTGGAAACGTGGAGCAAGGAAAGGTAAACAAGATTTTCTTTGAAAATAGTCGTAACAAACAAATGACTTAAACATTTTTTACAGTGCTCATTGCCTCCTAATTAGTATGAAATTAGGCAAAGACCTTTTTTCCAGATGGATAAAATGTGCTCTGCAGCAGAACTACAAAACAGCTTGTTGATGTCAAAGCGGTTTCCTCGTTGTGAGGTCTCAGTACAATGATTGTTGTGACACAAATGGAAATTTCACATCTGTCCTTCGGGGAACCATGAATCTACCGCTGACTACATGTGTAACATAAAAACCAAGCTGCTGCACAACCTGTAGACGGAGACTCGGATTGAAATGAAAACAAGAGGAATAAAAAGGAGTGTGTTTTCAGTTAGTGATTCAAATCGAGCCTGCTGCGGTGCGGCACAAGCTACGCAGACATGCGTCTGCTTTAGGTCAACAGTCCCAGGCGGCATTACATGCAATTACATTCTCAAATGACTCAATCAAATGAAGTCAATCATAACAAATTGAATGTAGGGATAGGGAAAAAAGATCAGTCATGTTACCTAATTGTCTTAATTCAATATGAATGAATGAATGAGAGGTCCGTTGTTATGTGTCACAATTAGTCCCCATTCTGTGGGGGTGAACATGGACTTAGATGGAGCTTGGGGGATTAAGAATTGATACCCTTCCTGATGCCCTGCAGTGAGTTTGAACCTGCAACATCTGGCTCGTCAGTTCCTGAAGTGTGGACTCTACCACTGAGCTACCATGGTGCCCTAATATGAATGAACGAATACTAATATATAACTTTAACTTAAACACACTTAAATTGTGCCTCTTCAAGCTGAGGGAGTCTGACCCTCCTCTGTTCATCACATCTGTCACGCTCAAGATAACATGATGGATTTTTATCGCTATTCAGTTATCAGCGTCAGATCAAATCTTAAATGTAAACGTTGTTTTAAGATCTGCTGAGTAATATTACTATCATATTTTCCTAATAGTGATGTAGTGATCAGGTCAAAATGGCTGGGATGAAAAAACATCTCGTTCTGATTTATGGACTCAAGTGTTCAGAAGGGGAAATATGGTTTGTGTTGTTAGATCTGGGTCATGTCATGTTAAAGAAGAAAATCAAGCACTGGATTTATAGAAAGGACCACTGATTCAGGATAAGCAAGTGCTCATCAATGATTGATTGGGGCGGTCTAGGGGTTGAGGGGCGGCTTGGGTCAGGAGGTAAAGCAGTCATCTAGTAATCAGAGATTGATGGTTTGATCCCCAACTGAAAGCATGTGGTGTATGTGTTCTTGAGCAAGACAGTGAACACCTATCTGCTCCATGACTGCCGCGCTGCAGTTGTGCTCATTGCTCCTACACAATAGGATGGGTTAAATACAGGGAACAAATTCCACCGGAGTTGGGGCTATAAAAAAATAGATTCTTCTTTTTCTTTAGGTCAATATCTTTATACATTACTGACACCATACATACTCCCTTTTTGCAAACTGTAGTCAGGGTACAGTACATTTGGAATCATCTGCAAAGAATTGGTACAGGAGGTATATTTCATGATGTATTATTATATGCTCTGTTATATCATATGTTATATCTCCGTGACCCGACACTGGATAAGTGGTTGACAATGGATGGATGGATGTTATATCAGTCCGCTGAATATGACAAATACTTTTCCGTTTAATTTCTTAACATGAAATTAAGAGCAAGTCCTTATACACTTAAGTAAAAATATTGAATTGCTACTACTTTTCTGTCACACAATTGTACTTTAACTTCAGTAAAAACTTTGAATATGTCTCACCACTGTGGCAAAAAAATTAGCTTTCTGAGCTACATTAATACGGACGTCCTTCTACCTGAGAACAGTTGTGCCTTAAAGGCCAATTGTGCCTGACGGGGAGCAGGAGGTTTAGCTTGTTAGAGCCAAACAGGGTTAATTTCCGGCCAAACAACAGATAAGTGGCCACACACAGGCTTGAGTGAACCCTGACCCCTCAACATTTTGTCCGAGATGAGGGCAGGACTGCTGATTTGGTAAGAGGACGGTCAGAAGACACATTGACACTGCAGACTTGGGATGGATTTTCTTCTCTACGCCATGTGAGGGCTTCCTGTCTGATTACTGCCCTCTGAAGTAAAGCAGACCAACCTTTCTCCCAAACGTAAACACATATGGTGTGGATTTGTCTCGTATAAAGCCATGCATTCTTTGCCACATGACTGTTTTGGAGACAGCATTATCTCAAATTCTTGAACCGATACAGTATTTATGTCTGGCATGCCAGGCCACTGTGGAGCCAGCCAGCAGAATGACACAATACTTCAAACAACGGCTGTCCAGCAAAGTGGCTACAACAAACAGACCCACTCCCTCCACGCTGGGTTATTGTGTGCTATTTTGAAGTTGGGAGGTCATTACACCTTCACCTGTGGGCAACAGGGAGAGTGTGGAGATGAGAAGTGATGAGGGCCACCACATCTGTCAGTGAAGTGGTTCCTGTTTCTCTCGTGGACTACAGTGTCCATCTATAGCCAAACAGCTTGAAAACAAATACACGTACACACGCGTACACACGCGTACACACGCATACGCACACGCACACACACACACACACACACACACACACACACAGTCTCTCTGCCTCTATCTTTCTTTGTTTCTCAGCTTGACGTGTCCATTTATCTGAAGGAGACATGTCAAAGGTATGACAGATAGTTGCAGGACTCAACAATTCTTTCGCCTGATACTAAAGTCAGCTGGCAGACAGCTCCTCCGCTCACCATCATCGTATCCCAATTTTGCTGTGGATCTTCTTGTGTTAATGTTATTAGTCTCAGGGCAGCATGGATCCTGCTACTAAGCAAATAAATCTAAGTTCTCCTTTTCGAAATTCAATGTCAGCAGTCAGCACTTGCTCCTGAGGCACCTGGTGTGAGGTTTACTCCCTGATGCTGCTCCACGGTGAACACTTATTACCAAGGCAAGATATTACCCTAACTAAAGGGTTTCGCAACAAGATACATTTAAAAATGTATCTTTCATGAAAAATTTGACATTTCTATCTGTCTATCCATCTATCTATCCATAACACTTCTACAAGAAAATCACAAACAAATATGGAGCGAAATAATCCAGTAATTCAAATGATTTCTTCCGATCTTAGTCAATACAACCCTGTTTCATGTTTCACACAATCATCAACTGCCAAACAACAAAGCATGTATGAATAAATTCATCTGCTACTTCCGTTGCTTTACGTCATGTTACTTACGTTATGCACTCAATGTCTAGTGTGGGAGTGAGTTTATGAGTCACAATAGACACTAATACGTATATACTAAGTTAATCGTGTTATGTATTTCAAACCAGATATTTCTTTATGTATGCTGGCCAATTCATTTCTGTTATCCAAGGTTGAAATTTTAGTTTTGCAAAGAATAGAATATTTCTCTGACACATAGATTTCCCATTTTACTACTGGTAGAATCTACCTTGTTCTTTAAGAGTGATTGAATAATTAGGTGGACAGAAACTTATAGACCAAATTTAATGGCTCAGAGATGTCACAAACTACACATGGGTCCATTGGACCTAGTATTAGATCAACCCTCTGTTAGTCCAACGTATGTTTCTTTTCTGCTATTATCCTTTCTTTCTACTATTGCTTGGTAGATAGATCTATATGGTAGATGATTCATATATATATATGTAATTTCACTTCTGTTTATAGTTTATTTATCATAGTGATCTTCCTGCATTCTGCCATTCCATTAGTTCCACATATAACTGGGATGTACCATTGCCACTCCTTTCTTAATGCAACAGTTATATTCTACAAAATGAGTTTTTATGGAATATGTGATTGCAATGCAACAAAAACAAACTAGAAATTACCACGAAAACATGAAAATACAAAATGAATCAGAAATGCCTCTCAGAGCTAAATGGAAGAAACACGAAGAGAATGATTACACCCTAACCAGCACATTTACCCATAAACAGATATTTAACACATTTCTGGTTTCTATATCAGTGGTAGTAATAAGTTACCCCTTTACTTCTGTACTGTGAGGACATATAAAGGGCCAACATTAAAATGACTATGTGTGGTTATTTAGTTCAGCTGCATGAGTCACAGACACAAAAACAAAATAACAGAATTATCACGGAAAGTTATAATCCCCCAAATTTTTTACTCATGTCTGCCATTTTTTTACATATTGAGCTGATATCAGTTTGCCACGATCACTACATCATTTCAAATGGCAGAAACCAGAGTATCGAGTGTCTGTGAGGCCCTACTAATGTCATACTTTTACATAGCTTGGAACAACACTTTTGACATTTGATGGAGGACAGACTTTAAAAATAAAAAACAAATAATTTATAAGTTTACCTTCATCTTCAAGTCATTATCCCTGGTGTTGTGCCTGAGGTGCCTCGCTTTGCGATGATTCAGCAATTAAAGGGGAAATTCTGGTCATTGAGAATGGAAACATCTTTCTGCCCTTATCCATCCTGCATTGCAACACAACAATGACTTTTAAAATCATGAATTCAGTCTAACATTGAATAGAATCAAATTATTTTATTTGCTATACAACCTGGTGGAATTTGTTCCCTATGTTTAACCCATCCTATCGTATAGCTGCAGTGAGCACGGCCACCAGGGACCAGTTAGGGGTTCAGTGTCTTGCTCAAGGACACCTCAACATGCTTACCGCAGGGACCAGGGGCTAAACCACTAATTTTGAATTACTAGTGGACCCCCCTCCCTGGGCTATGCCACCCCCGAAAAAATTGTAAGCATTGTGAGTTGTTTGTTTATAGCCCACCCACCAACTGCTCATTTAATTGATGTAGACGGTAACGTTAAAGTGAATAGATATGAACATGCATGCAGGCCATTGCAATCAACATTACACTCACATGCATAAACAATTTGGAAACTTAAACCCCAGACCCCATAAAGTCATTAACCTTAATGAATACACTGTGATAATGCCATCCTAATTACGACACTATCACAACAGCTTAGTGACCCAATGGGAGTCATAAAAAAACTCAGGCTAATATCATGCATGTGAAAGTGCAGCTCAATGCAAAAAATTGATTATGATGATGGGAAATTGTATTATTACATTGCATTATTAAATGCCGCTAAATGCCAGAGGTCCGTTTGTTTTAACCTCCAATACCCAAAACTTCAATAGAATAGTAATAAAAGCAAGAAATACTGGGGGGGTGTTATCTTTTAGTTTTAGCTCATTAGTAAACATATGTTAGCATGTGTATTTGTGAGTTTAAGCTACGGTAACTACTTAGCTAAGTGGTTAGCACGCTCGCTTTAGGAACTGACAAGCCGGAGGGCTCTCATCCACCCCGGGGCATCAAGAAGCCCAAAGCTCCATTCAATTCCATTTCCACTCCCGCAACACGAAGACCGATCGTTAGCAATATATAGACACATTTTTTAAAATGCAGTACTAATCATGCATACTTCTGGCAGAAAGAACTTATTGCAAACATCCTGAACATATCTAGCTAAGAAAAGGATGCTAACTGACAGGTAGCAATGCCCAGCAGGGAGCCCTTTACCTGTACTTACGTCTGTCATCCATCCATTGTCAACCACTTATCCAAAGTCAGGTTGCGGGGCCATGCTGGAGCCTTTCCTACTGCTTATGGGGCAAAACACCCTAGATAGGTAGCCCTTCCATCTCAGGAAGACGTGGGGATTTAAGGCCGGATGGCCAACCTGATACCCTACGGTGGGTGTGAACCCACACCCTCTGGCTCATTAGCTCTCAAAGCGTATGCTCTACCACTGAACTACCACTCATTATTAAAGCAATAATGAGAATGAATGAATTTACACCAAACGCAGCATATAACAAAACAAAATCACAATGCAAGAGCATATTAACCATCCCATATCCAGCAAATATCAATCCAAATAAAAAAGTAAAGTCAAAAGTAGAGGTGTAAAAGGCCAGTTAAGTACATGGAATCGCAGCATATCACTGTACCTGAGCAGTCATTACCCAGATATCTCTATGTTCCGGAGAGAGGAGGCCAAATGCACCTTGACATGCTGTTTGAGTATAGTTTTCTTTTAGCTGATGAGAATTTTAACTTGCACCATTGATTTGTTTCTTTTCCCCAAAAGAAAATGATCTGGAAGGTTCAGAATTCCGACTTACTGCAAACCATTTACAACAGTGCCACTGCAGTGCTGCAGTGCCCTGACAGACATGAAATATTGAGATGGATGAGGAGAGAGAGCAAAGCCATTAGATTCAAAATAATGAAATTCCACCGTGGGATGGATCTTCTAATGCATCCTCTAATTAACAGCTGGAAACTCCGGACTAATTTCAAAAGCAAGACAGCGATTTTGCTTTTAGTCATATTTGGGTCCAGCAATTTTTGGGAAGACCCTCTTTTGTCTAATACAGGAGCATTCTGGTGTGCTCCATGCAACATTTATTACCCAAAGATTAGCTTTAAAAGGATAGGAAGAAAATCTGTGAAATTATTCGTAGTACCCTGATGAAAACAGTATGAATGAAAGATGAGGAGGAGGCTCTGACAGGATTTGAGCCCAGGGCAGTACTTGCATAACTTCAATCAACGTGTCAATGATGTTATATGAGACTGCATCACATCCAGAACTTTGGTTATCATGTTGTGATATATAAGAGTGGCATAGCTCAGGGGGTAGGGTGATCATCTAGTAATCGGAAGGCTGGTGGTTGGATCCCCGGTTCCTTCAGAAAGCCGGTCAAAGTGTGCTTAAGCAAGATATTGAACCCCTAATTGCTTGGGACAACGGATGAAAATTAGCCTGGTAGCTAAATTTGGAGTATTTACATAAAAATGCTCATTGATATCCACTGTCCTGATAACGGAGATTATTATTGTTATTAGTATTATTATTTTATTTTTTGTTGTTTTCATCATCATCATCATCATCATCATCATTATTATTATGCACGAATGTGACATGACTGCCAAGTCTTGCTTAGTACATGAGAGTAAAGTGACACAATTGTCTGCGGTTATTTGTTACATTTACTTGACCTGCCTAGTCACCATGTCCACGTTACTAAAAATCATTTCTCACCATTTTCTTATCTGTAATAAAATATCTAACGAAAATACCAATAGTCATTCTAAAACATTTAGTCATATCACCGATATCAAGGTATTTAATAAAAATTGTAGTACTATTTGATTTTTTACCTGGTGGAAGACTTAAATGTTCAACCAGCATCATCGTTTAGCATATTTTTAAATGAGATTATGAACATTTTCAAAGCTGTCCATGTTTCTGCTCCTCATTGCCCATTTATAGAACTTGAGAGGTCAGATGTATGTGTCATGATTACTCCCCACATTGTTGGGGTGGACAAAGATTTAGATGGAATTTGGGGGATTAAGAGTGGATGGCTGTCCTTAAGCCCCATGATGGGTAAAGGATGAGCGGGTTTGAACCCTCTGCCTCCGACTCATCAGTTCCACTGAGCTACTGAGCACAATTATACAACTAAATGGGTTTTATCATTGTAATTATCACAATCATCATAAACAAGATTGCTCTAGATTACATTATGACTCTTCTATAGAGTTTATCTAATCTCCTCATTCTTCCTCCCACAATCCCCAAATATGCAGATTAGATGGGTTGCATACTCTAAATTGTTCATATCATTGATCATGAGAAGAAATATGTCTTTCAGTGGTCTGTGCTCCACTGGCAATCTTACCGCTATGATTGGTGTTCCCATTATTACTGCTGCTATAGCGACTATTAATGATAATTATAAGTCAAAAAATACAACACCTCATTATAAAGGTGGGCATGAGACTCGGACATCCATCTCCAACCAGACTGGCATCCTTTGCCACCGCTCTCCCCATTGGTAGTAAATGAGCTCCCTTCTCACTTCAGCCAGAATAAAAGTCCATCCCAATCCTCTTCCATCATGGGGCCATCGCAATATCTAAAAGTGATCAAACAAACAAGATAACATTCATGAAATAAGTCACCTTTACTTATTGCAATCCTACTGACCATCCAGGACATCACCACAGGTACTGGGCATCAATAACTCATGCTAAGGTGAGGTCTAAAAAGAAAGATCTAGCATTTAATCTGGAAAATAAGCTCCAAAATAGGTCAAAATGAATGGTTTGAGCCAGCCAAGTCTGTGCCTATGAAATGTTAAAATTAAAACTTTATTGTCGGACTAAACCAAACCATAGGACTAAACCAAATAAACCATTGGAAAGGTATCAACCTATAGATTAACGTCATCAGTCTGAAGACTGTAAATGGCTCATCAGCAAGCGGTCTTGTATTTTCTGAGGCTTACTAAAATATTGCTTGAGGTTTGGGCCTCGCACGGTATTGTGTTTTGAAAGTGATAGAAAGTTATAAATGTGGGTGGATTTTGTGGCATTGTTGAGTTTAGTTTGCTTTAAGGTCTGGAGAAGTGGAGGTACGCACTGGAGAGAAGCGATATGAAAGTTAATAGAAGCAAGACAGGAGGCATATGCATGAATGAGAGGGGAGACAGAGAAAGGAGGGAGGATGCAGGGAGTAGAGGTGTGAGGAAGGTGGATGAGTTTAAGTACTTGGGATCAACTGTTCAAAGTAATGGGAAGTGGAGAGGAGAGGTGGAGAAGAGAATACAGGCAGGGTGGAATGGGTGGAGAAGAGTGTAGCTCAGTGGGTAGAGCGGTCGTCTGGCACTCAGAAGGTTACAGGATCAATCCCCGGTCCTGCATACAGCATGTTGAGGTGTCCTTGAGCAAGTCACTGAACCCCTAACAGCTCACTTGATGTATGTCGCTCTGGATAAGAGCGTCTGCTAAATGCCAATAATGTAATGTCATGTGAGAAGAGTGTCAGGTTTGATCTATGACAGAAGGGTACCAGCAAGAGTGAAAGGGAAGGTTTACAAGATGTTAGCACTGACAAAAAGACAGCAGGGGGAGGTGGCGGAGATGAAGATGCTAGGCATTTCATTGGGAGTGACTGAGAGGGACAAGATTAGGAACGAATATATCAGAGGGGCAACTCAGATTGAATGGTTTGGAGACAAAGAAAGACGGGCAAGATTGAGATTGTTTGGACATGTGTGGAAGAGAGATGCTGGTATACTAGGGGAAGGATGCTGAATAGGGGCGGCATAGCTCAGTAGGTAGAATGGTCTTCTGGCAATTAGGTTACAGGTTCGATTCCAGGTCCAATAGAAAGCATGTTCGAGGTGTCCTTGAATAAGACAATGAACCCCTAACTGTGCCATATGGTGGCAGGTGCCTTCTCGTATACAATCGGAGGGGAGGAAATGGAGAAAATTCCAAATTTCCCTTTGGGGGACTGATGAGGGAATCTATCTTTATGTATATATATGTGAGTGAGTGAGTGTGTGTGTGTGTGTGTGTGCGCATATATTTACACACACACACACACACACACACACACACACACACACACACACACACAAGCATAGACTTCTGCATTGTTACCTCACTTCTGTGGTGTTATCTATGTGTGAATAAA
>OMLC01034895.1:6417-21556 GCA_900302585.1 Regalecus glesne
CCCCCCCCCCAGACAGAACTTAACAGCTGTGCAGAGTAAGTGGCTATAACATTTGGAAACATCAATGAGCAAATGGAAAATCCGTGAATTAAGAACTCAAACAAAGACAGCCCAAATAGCTCATAAACTACCAACAGTGCATCTTTTACCAGCTATCAAACACGGCAGTCAAGGATTACCCATCACCAAATTGTAGCCTCTGAAGACACTGCAATGGATGGCGAGTGCTCTGTTTGGCATGTCAACCTGAGGCCTATCGAACACACATCTGTGTTTCACAAAATCTGCCAAGACTTCAAGGCCCTCATGTATATATATATATGCTACTTGGGTAGCAGCCTATGCAACATCAATCAGCATTCATTTTTCTGCCTCTGTCTCAAGTTGTAGATTGATTTCATCAAGGGCACGTAGAAATCCGATCACTACGTGCCCCCTGCAGCTTCAGGTTTCCTTGTACAGAAAACAAGCTTGTAAGAAAAATCCAATTTTTGTGCTTCTTCTACTCTTGTTAACTTCTAATAAAGGCTGCATTGAAAATGTGAACTATTGTTTGACATTGAGCAGTAATCCCTATATTCTTTGTACTGAGAGTCAACATTACTGAAGTTGTAGAAATATTTTTTCAAGCGTTTCCTCTTTTGCATCTTCTGAAAATCTGTCTGAACCCTGTACATAAGATCAGATATTCCTTCATTAGTTCCATTAAGGGGGAATTTGGACTGTTCAAGCAGCAAAGTGGAACACAGAATAGAGGCATGAATAACAAAGACTTAGCTGTTAAAATTGCATATGGAATTATTTACATGACAGTGAATTGATATTGTGTTTATATTGCACATCTCAATAGTGGAAGAGTATTAGCAACCATGATGACCCAATTAGCACAGGTGTCATTCCACACTTTTGTCCAATTTCAGATGGCAAAATGTCACGATTCTGAATATGACGTATAAAGATCAAGATGATGATGACGATAAAGATCTCAATGAGGTCAACAAGGATCGAGGACCTGGATGATGTCAGACTGCATGTGTGACAATGATCTGCCAAACAGATGTACCCCGACTGTACAGCCAAAACTGGCTGGATTATAGAGGGAGCTGCTTAATTCATCATCTCCAGTGTGGTGCTTAAAAAACTATCAGGCTTTGAAATACCAGCCCTAGCCACACCTGTTGCCAATTAAAACATGCTGAATGGATCAATTAAAACAGATTGATAAGTGTTGCTAATGTCTGGTGATGCAGCACAATGAGCACATTTGGTTAATTTGTGCATTTATCCCAGTTTTCCTCATCATTGCTTTTTTATTTCCAAGAGACTGGTCACCAAAGGCACACATGTATGACATGGATAAGATGGCGACCGATCTCGGGTCCTCAATTCATTCCCGTTACTTTGTTTAAAGGTCTGACTTGATACTGGGGTCGGCATGATGATGGTGAATATTATTTATGTTTAAACGGGGAAGAGTAATATTATGGATAGAGGCAAACCATCTTATGTGGGCGGAAAATATCTCTAAAGAAAACACAGTGACTCCAAATATCTATCTACATATTTCTAATTCTAATTTAACTGGTATAATTGGCATACATTTGCTATGTCCAAGGAGCTGGTATCATGGCTGCAAGGGATGATTTAGATCAGTGATACAGAAAAAATGTGATAATCCATCTTTTTAATTCTTTTTTCTCTCTATGCTAGGGATTAATATGGTATCATCATTGAGACCGATTGGCCGGGATTGATTAACAGCTTTGTGAATCCCCAAACTTTTAATTTATTTTCTTCTCTTTTAATTAAAGCCTAGTTATATACACCTCTGGCTGCTCTGTGCAGCAGAGTAACAAAAATGAATGAATCGTAGCCTCGGGATGAGAATCCTCCATATAAGCTTATAATTGTCAAGATGAATTTCTACTAAATGAGCTTTTTATTGAAACAATTTCCAAACATGAATTACATAGTGGATGGTCTTGTATGCTCAACACATTTTGTTATTGTGACGTTATTAATCTTCTGTTCGATCAGATCCTTTCACTTTGGGTGTGTTGCTGAGTGATGTTTTGTGGCCGTGAAACCAAACCAAACCATTACAAACACATCGCTAAATGCAAATGATGATTTACTGTCGACAGGAAAAATGTATCTTCGGTCGCTTTTTTAGAACTTGGCATTTTGGGGTTCACACTGTTTGCAGGATACTTGCAATGTGTGAGCCCAAGCCCAAAGTAAATGTCACCCTTTATTTGATTTTCTAAAAAATGTTTCCCGTGCTAGATAATAGTGTGTACATACATACAAATGCTAACAGACATTAGCCCCAGCAAAGGAGGACCCAGATGTTAATGGGAGCCTGAACTCAATCTGCACTCACCTCTCCAGTCTGAGTGTTGAGATATGGGTGCACTGATTGTCCATTGAGGGTTGTTTACATTTCTTCAAAAGCCCCATTTAGCTTCCCTTGACAAGGTGGAATAAGTGACTTGGCCATGATGGATGGAGGCACCTGTCCTAATGGTGGCTCAAACTGTGCCCACTAGTGCACGATACATTGATAAATTGACAACAGTTGGGACATGCTCGGCTAGCAGGGAGAATGAGGCTACTAGGACATCCGCCTGCTCACTAGGTCTCCATCTCAATATTACAGAGCTACACCGAGTGAAGGTCTCCAAACAGCTGCAAGGGAGAAGCCAGCACTCAGGTTATTAGACGATTAATGTTTGATCTTCATCATTGTCACAGTATCCAAGGGAAACAACTGGCAAAGGTTTAATAAACCCTCCAACCGGCCAATAAAAGAAGAGGCAAAAACATGCTATGACACACTGCACTTTATCTGTCTCTGCAGAGAAACAGGCCGGATGACGTAAATCACTCTGCATCACACTGCATAGTTTAACATCTGAACCGAGTGGCTAAGCAAAAACACCATTGTCAGTTTCACAATAAATGGGAGCCCAGTATGTTGTGCAATGTGAAAGGTCAAAGGTCAAAGCACAGTTGAAACCCAAGCAGTTGTGGCTCCAAAGGCACACATTGTCTAAAAGCATTGGATGGCAACTTTTGGCCCTCAAACTATAAATTGACCGGATCATTGATGACAAGTATTCTAGCTACAACTCTACTACCCAGGAAAGTGTTATGAATTCAGTGATCAAGGTTACTGCAAAGAGTCTGCTCAACAAATGATTGGTTCATTAATAGTGAAAATTTGTTTTCAAGGCCCTGGCCGGTTACATAATCTGGATCACTGACTGTCTCTTTAACTCAAACAGTATGTAATCAGTGTCAGTTCATTTTACCTCATCTGAGACTCATAAAGCTTCCCTTGGCATCCTTCCTGCTGTCTGTTTTGCCTTTAGTGTGTTTGGATTCCATAACAATCAGCAACACTCTAATTAGTTTTGGCACTCAAAACTTAGTCTGAAGGAGAAAAGACCAATTTGAGACCTTTAAAATGCCTTAACCTTCTTTTTAAAGAGCCAATTAGCCAGGATATCTACCCATGCAGTCGAGCATTACGCCATATCTGTCTGCTCTCTATAGAAGAAGCCATTTTATACAATTACCAAAGCTACTTTTAAGCTTACATCTTAAAGTCTGAGGTTTCCCTCTTTTGTTTGCTCTGTGAATTTGTCTTAATGAATCTCTAGTATGTGTACATCCGGTATGTATGACATGTCCTTCATAACCTAACTATGATAAAGGCCCTATTTAAAAGTGTACAAATTGTATCACGGAGGCAGAATTGTGCTTATACGGTGCTTATTGCTCTACCCTTGCTTTCTAATGGGCTATCTCCTGTCATATCGTCGCAGGGCATGTCACTTTGAGAAGCAGACCATTTTGCACCAAGAAGATAAAGAGAAAACGGGTTCGTTAACCATCAGTCCTCCTATGGACACTGCAGCCTCTGCATATACTAAATGAAGTTATTTTGAGAGCCTGTCCTTGCAATTATCGCACATCTGCAATAGTTTACCTGGGCTACTCTGGCGATTACTCAGACTCCTCGGGCCTTATTGAGATCAAATCCAGATGTGTCTGTTTGTTCACAGCTAAGAGAGCTCAACAGGGAGAAGCATATGACTTTCATCACCACTCACTCAGTTATCCTCATAGGCTTTATTAGGTGTAATCTGCACTCCTTCTGAAGATGGAGGCTGAGGGAAAAAAATCTTTGCTGTATATGCATATTTCTACAACTGCAAAGTGTTACTGCCTGCTTGTGTCATATGACCTACATCTGTGTTTCTTCGTCAGGGGGATGGGAGCTTCAGGGGCTGTGAGATGGTTTTCAGGGGTAATGATTTTTAATAAGTTTAATTAATCAGAATCAGTATCATCAGGCTTACAAACTGATCTAAGATCATATTGAAGTTCTTCTCGTTTCCTTTGGTGTCTCTTTTACCCACTAGACCTTAGTGCATAACTGGGTGCTGTCACATTCAACATTCTTCTAAGACCACGAAGAGCATCTGCTCCTCTACACCTGCAGGTGCAGTGACGGCTGTCATCTGACCCATGCAAATCACTGAAGATTGCATTTGACTCTTTCACTAAATGAGGCTGACACTATTGTGAGGTGAACCAATGGGTGGACCAAAATGTGTTTTTCACCTTGTGTTCACAACACACACACATGCACAGACAAAATGCATGTTCAGACACCCACTCTGCTAAAACTCATTTTAGGGAGGTGGCCTACCGTCCCCATCCCCCGGCCCAAATGGTTATACTGAGAAAACTACTAGGTCTAGGGACTGCAGTCACTCAGTGGTAGAGTGCAGTGCACGCCTCCAAGTTGGGCGTCGCAGGTTTGATGCCTCCGCATGGTGTCAGGAAAGGACATCCGGCCTTAATCCCCCATGCATGGTAAGTAAATGTGAGGCATACACTGCATGGCGCTTCGAATTGTCACCAGACTAGTAAAATGTCATGTAAAAATGAGTCAGGTCACCATTTCCTACTTGGCACAAAGATACCAATCAGGATCCTCCCTCTGTCATTCTCTCACCATTTCTTTCACTTCCCCTCTCCATCGCTCGCTTTTAAAGCAAATTGATTGCTGGGATATTATATATAATTCACGGGAATCAGGGAGCAGCTCTCAATATGTGGGAGACCCCTGGAACTTCCGAGAGAAGTGGGATGTCTGCAAGTGGAGGGTGCTCAAACATTGCGTTTGCCATAACAAGTGATGGGGTGTAATGAGTCATTTTCTCTTTATATCGCAACCATACAACCATGTGTTCATGTCCATCTTACTTTTTGAAAATATGTGAGGGAGGAGGCTTCCAGTGATGATGAAGGATGGAGTGAGGGGCCTGCTGGCAAATCATAAAGGGCGGTAACCCATATCTAAGACATTATGCTGCACAGATGTCCTAATTTTAATCAGAAGGAGAACTGAGCCACCAGAGGGAGCAGCAAGTTGGTTTTATCTTAGATAAAAAGTATCAGATATATGTTTATATATATATATATGAATGAATGTTCTTTTAAAGACATCTTTCACTAGGGTCATGATGGCTTAGCAGTAGTACATATGTATCAGGATATCACAAGGTAGGTGTTGTGGGTTCGATTCCAACGCAGGGCGTCAGGAAGGGCATCCGGCCTTAATCCCCCAAGCTCCATCTAGGTCCATGTCCACCCCCACATTGTGCAAACTAATCGTGACACGTCAAAACGGACCGTATTTAGCATTTCTTAGACTACTGTACAATCAATTATTGCTGACCGTTACATCCATTAGAGCACTTCACTGTATCACCCTCCACATCGCACACGTAAGAGCCAACCAAGCTACCATGGCTAGAAATAAAAAGATTTGCAGAACAGGAGAAATACGCAGTATTTTTGTGGTATCCCAAGCTGGTAGAACAGCACTGAATCAATCAAAGCGCAAAATAGATTTAAGGCGATTGCCTCAATTGCCTGTCTTGGTGATGCCTGTCTCGGGGGGCAAAAGGTGAGCACTGCAGGGCCAGACAAAAACAACATCTAAAAGCTGATCTATTTTCTTGTTTGGAAGTGATGTGAGTTCCTATGTACCTTCCTGTGATTTAAATCAAGGTCATTAACTGAGGGGTGTTGGGGTGTAGAAATTGGGACATTAATCCTGCGGAAATAGTTACCTGCTGCTGAAGAGGTGTGATCAGAATGAAATGAAACGGGACGGGATGAAAAATGTGACAAGCAGTCCACGTCACCAGGCATTATCCTCCACAACTTTGGCTCATCATTCCAAAACTATTCAAGATGCCAGTGACAAGCATGCTGGAAAATCTATGACCTCCAGCCTCCTACCCGCCCACACTGGCCTCATTTCTTAAACCGTAGAGATTCTTTGGAGAATCAACTTTTCTTTCCCTCAGTTTCCAGTGGCTTGACTCTTTCAAAGGGTAAAGGAAACCACTTCTTTACATTTCAAATCAAGCTAACCATATCACAGGGATCAGTAATCATAATACAATGTGCCATTCATAGATAACTTATCGGGGAGATCTGGTACAAGGAGAGGCAGCAATCCCAAGACACTTGTTTGTTTCTCCTGTGATGACCTCAGCTTGAGGGCAAAACTTGAGGGGTGAGAGTAGACACTCTTTTTTATTTACATGCTACTATTCAAATGTACAGTGTTACCTCGTCCCGCACAGCCAGGCCTCTCCTTAGTAGCTTTAGGCCCATAGAATTGAGTGCACTGGTGCAGACATGCTGTTGGAATAATTTTCCCAACAGTGAGCATGTTATTGGACAATGGAGGCTAATCTGCCTCTGACAAGCCTGACCCTGATTCATTTGAATCAATGCTCATAGAGCACTCCCAGGCAAAACTCCTTTTAATTCACTACATTATTTCAAGAAAAGGAAAAAAAGTATATCAGGCATCTTGTAACTCATTACTGACACATTCACGATTACTCTAATTAGATTAAGACTCGTGTTTTTTCTTACTTTCTCTACCTTCAAGTATTTAGGGAATGTAGATATTTTGCACATGTGTGGTATAAATGAGAGACGAGTACCTTCACCTTGTTGAAAAGTTACTTTGAAACTCTGCGAACCCCTTGTAGGATACTGGCCGGGGATATGCTTTAATAGATAATGTGCATATGCTCCCATCTTTTTGAATAGGTGATTTTTAGTTTCTATCAATGTGCCCTATAAAGTAGATAGAAAGAATTAAACTTGATAAAAGACAGATCCTTGTGTGCATAGAGGGATTTCCCCACACATCAAACCGAGACTGCCCCCCCCCTCAAAAAAAAAAGATTAGTAAAGCTAAGTCCAATCTTGTTTCAACCTTGCACTCTTACAGTATTTGCATATTTTACAGGAGTAGAATATGAAAGGTTCACCTTTTACACATTTACAGATGGGATCATCAGGGATCAACTGATGCATCAATGTATTTTGATTTTCCTTTTTTCCGGTCTTAAGTAGCTTTTGATAAAGTCTTAATTTCCTTACTACATCATTATTAGCTTTTGATACCAACGGGCCATCTGGCAAATGCTAAAGCACAAGGAGATAAGAATTCATAATGAATATGGTTGACTTTCTGACAGATTGTAATAAAGGAGAGGGGCTGTGACAATTATCGCAGAGACAGAGCGTGAGGGCATTTGACAATGTGGCAGGCCTGCGCTTGTTTATTGCGGAGCTCCGAAAAGCACGTGTTCACCATTTCAGATCCCTTTATGTGCCATCTTGTTTTGTTGTTTTTTTTTTTTTTCTCTTAATTGGTTTTATTTTTATGTCACTCTCATAGACTTGTCACCCTGTTTAATTAATGCATATATCTTAGCGGTCTCACACATCAATGGCTAAATCTTGTAAAGAGTGTTTCGACATTGACGGCATCTCGTAAAGAAAAAAGAAACGCACCTGAGGAAGCAATTAAGTCTATTTCAGCCATATGTAAGAGAGGATGCATCTAACACAGTGGAGAACGTTTTCCCACCTACACATGGTGAGAATGAATCCAAATCTTCCTATTTAGCCGAAGTGTCAGCTCCTCCCCGGCACCACCTGTCATCTGGATATTTTGCAGCAATATCAGAGGAAACACTAGTGAGATGGTGAGAGTTGTGTGCTTTCATCAGTGTCCCTTAATTAAATCTACCTTTCCCCAGGCTCCTCTGTGATCCTTGCAAATGAAATAGAGAGTAAGCATGCCTAATTAAAAGAAGTTGCTGTTAAAACACAGCCGCAGCAAGTTCTGCCTCCGTCAGAGGATGGCGTAGCAACAGTGGCTAATGCGGTGAATTGTAATTCCTCTCCACCTCACAGTCAGAACAGGCTAAAATCATGTGTCATTAGTAAATTACACAGGTGCCAGAATGAGTTTATCATCTCAAGTATGAAAAGCCTCATAATAACCTAAGGAACTGCTTATAAAATGGCCCTATCTCTTAAGCTAAACGAACACGCCACACTGATATGAGATTATCCAGTTTTAGAGCAGGCACTGCCGCCCCAAGGCCTGGAGCCAGTTATGATGCACTATTTTCCCTAATCTCTCTGCAACCTTAACAAGCACAGGGGCAAACAGAGGAGGAGGAGGAGGAAGAAAAAGGCTCGTTTCCAAAAGATGGTTCAAGTTGACTAAGAAAACATTCCTTTCTACAGACTCGGCCTTGGGGAGTAGTTTCAGGGGTAGGGGGTGGTTACGCACATTGACACATGTGAACTACCAGCACAACCACCGTCTTGTACTGCTGCTCATCAGGCAGCCTTTCAGGGGGCTTGGGGGGGTTAACCGCCCTACCCAAAAGCTGTTTCATGGTCCTAGCTGAATGAGCAGCAGTCTATCACATCTCCCACCAAGGTTTTCACTCCCAGTGTGGGGGCTATTTTGCACTTCTGAGAAAGTTGAATTGTAGTTTTTTTTTAAAAATCACAATAATAGTAGCTTTCTGCAGGACTGGGGATCAAACCTTCAGCCTATCAATCACCAGATGACCACTCTACCCACTGAGCTATGCCGCCCCTAACGGGAATCAACTCAGTTTGAGTAATTGTATCTTTTAACTCTTGGTTATACCTGGTGTGTATTGGAGATGATGCTCATTATCATCCAATATATCCAGAAACGATGGTATTTCCAGCCCATTTATCTGATGTTACACCATAAACTACTCCATGAAAATCAATGGGACACATGCCTAAGGGCAGTTTGATATCAATATGTTCCTTGGTTTGATATCTTTACCTACCGCGAGTGCAGCTGCTCTTACTGGGTGAATTAGACCACATCCTGGCATTTAGTGATTCCAGGATCTAGTCTAATTCAGTTGGCAAAAGCTGCTTGCACTGCATGATGGGTAAAGTATCAAACCAAAGATAATGTTGATATTCCTCAGTTTGACATCTTTCCTAACCAGCCGCACACAATCTGGTGGGAAATGGGGATTAGACCTCTTAAACTTCTGAAGTGATTCATATTAATATTCACTATGTAATATACAACAGGTTCTCATTCCCAACTCATCAAATATGGCAGCTTAGTCAGTGGTCTTATGCTTTAAATGATGACACTTGAGGTACCCCTTTTAGTATCAGTCTCCCACATGAAAAGCTGTTCAGAAGATATATCAATAGTGTAGTGTTGCAGTCATAAAAAACAGTCAAGTTGTTTGTGCTTTGGGAAGGGATTTTGGACTCATGATGAATGTCAGATTTACGACAGTTTCATCAGATGATTTTGTCTTGTACACATGATTTAATTTCACTGAAGCATACTGGAGTGAGTTGTGGTTGCAATAGATTTTATGGAGATGTAAAGCTTGATATCGCCAGCATAACAATGGATGTGGGGACCATAACGTTGAATTATGTTACAAAGAGGGAACATGTAAAGAATGAAAGGGAGTGGGCCAAGCACCAAACCCTGGGGGACACCTTAGGACCGAGAAGCAGGGAAGGAGGTGCAGTTTTTGATGCTGCTGATAGACAGAGATATGACTCTAGCTGGGAGAGAAGAATAGTGTGGGTGTTGGTGTCAAAAAGTGCAATGATGTCAAGGTGGTGGAGAATACTGAGATGACCAGAGTGTGCAGTGGAGGAGGTCTGTGCTGTGAGCGGAAACCAGATTGAAATGGTTCTAACAGGCTGTTGAAGATGAGATGACCTTTAAGTTGGGATGTGTCAACAACTTCCAGTATTCTTGATGGAAAGGAGAAAATAGAGATGGGCTGGAAATTGTTCATAAATAATGTCAAAGTTGAGTCCAGGATTTTTGAGAATAGGGGTGACAGCAGCCAGTTTAAGTGTAAGAGGGACTAAAAAGGCTGAAGCTGGAGTTAATGATTGATGTGATGAGTGAGGAGATGGCTGGTAGACAGTCCTCAATAAGATTTGATGCAATGGGATCAAGAACACAATTGGAGCTTCTCATTCTTACCATCAAGTTGGACAGCTCCATTGGGGACATAGTGAGAGAACTGGCAGGGGCTAAGTGGTGGAGGACGTTAGGCGAAGAGGAAATGAGTCAGGTGGTCAGGTTGCTGTAGATGGTGTCAACTTTAGTTTGAAAAAAATGAAAGTTAAGAGTTGCACTTTTAAACTGGGA
The DNA here is from genome assembly GCA_900302585.1 of Regalecus glesne. Lineage (NCBI taxonomy): Eukaryota > Metazoa > Chordata > Actinopteri > Lampriformes > Regalecidae > Regalecus > Regalecus glesne. The sequence continues at coordinate 17,009 of OMLC01034895.1, forward strand.
AGGAATTGTCACTGGGTATGACAAGTTTGTTTACCACGGAGAAGAAATCCTTAGGGTTCATGGAATCAGAGTCTATCAAGTGTGAGTAGTTGCTGGTCTGTGCTCTGGAGAGAGCATCTTTGTATTTTAGTCTGTGTGGGCATGGGGGTGCACTGTAAAAGCAGTTTTCTTGCAAAGTTTTTGAGCTGGCACTTATATGATTTCATTTGATGGAGTTCAGGAGTATACCATGGAGCAGAGTGTGTGAGTGAGACTATTTTAGTTTTAATGGGAGCCAGCTGATCAAGACAGGAGGAGAGTGAGTCATTATAATAATTGACAAGATCGTAGGGATTATCAGACAGCAGGGGAGGGGAGGCAGACATTTTACTGGCAAGAGAGGGAGAAACAGCTGAAGGGGAGATAAATTTGAGATTTCTGAAGGATATTATGCGTTTGACTTTTGGGATGGGGATAAATGGTGAATGGACTCATTTTTATATAGAGCTTTTCTAGTCTAGCGACCACTCAAAGAGAATGTTGATGTCAATGCCCATGGTGATTGCCAGGTGTTCAAAGACATTACGGTTCAGGCTGAGGAGTTGATGGAGTGTGAGAGCAGACCATGTCCAGGATGGGGCCATGGCTGTGAGCGGGGTAGTTTATACATTGTGTGAAGTTGAAGCATTGTAGCAGTTCCAGGAATTCCATGGCAGATTCACCGTCAGTGTCATCAATGTGGATATAAAAATCCCCCAGGAGAACTGAATGTGAGACAGCACATAACAGGGTAAGAGAATCATAGAAGTTAGAGAGAAAGGAGGGATTTGGCCTGGGGGGAGGCAGTAGATAACAGCAGTGACCGAGGGAGTGGGACCAGAGAGTTTAAGAGAGAGGAGTGGTGGTTGTTATAATGCCCTTCCTGTGAACAGCAGCAACACTGTTTCCACACCCCTCAAGACAAGGTTTAATTATGTATGAGTCATGTGGGTGTGGTCTGGTTTGGTAAGAGATAGTCAATGGGTTTATACCCGGTTTCAGTGAGGCAGAGGAGGAAATCAAGGTTACTGTCAGTTATGAATTCATTCAAAATCAGGCTTTTGTTATAAAGTAAATGTGTATTGATTGAGCAAAAGCAGTTAAAGATGAGGTTGCTTTATGATTGGTTGTGAAGACTGGGAAAGGGGATGGAGATTGGATTGATTTATGTGCCAAATAGTATGGTAATGGTGAGGGTAATGGGAAATAGAATCCATTTTACACAGCACTTTTCCAGTAACTTTTCCAGACTACTCAAAGCCATTTGCGACATATACCTCACATTTACCTTGCATTGAGGATTAAGCCTGGATGCCCTTTCCTGATGCCTTACAGTGGGATCGAACCCATGATACCCAACTTGGTGGTGGTAATCCATCAAATACAACCTCTGAGCTGCTGAGGAAAGTCTCCGTTATATACTCCACATCAGAAAATAGCTCCCTTTGTTGAGCAATACACTGCACGACTTTACAGCTGCCCACTGTAACATAGTTTTTGGCATTGTAAACACGTCACTTTGTTTCCCATACCGGGCCACTGCCCTCTCCTCTTAATTCAGCTTTATCAGCCTTATCTTTGATGTTTCTCTAGAATCTTGTTTCAAAGTGACGTTTTACACTTGACGTTCAACACACATTTTCCGAGCAGAGAGCTGTTTTGGTCTTGAGTGCAATAAATCCAACTTTGCTTGTCTAAGATGGCTGAAAGAGGCACATTTTATACAAAATATTTTTTAACCATTTTGGGGCGAATGTAAGTTCATTACAAAAAAGCAAAAATAAGCGGTGGCTTTGCTCACGATGTAGAGCAGTTGTCTTGTAATCAGAGATTGAAGATTCAATCCCCAGCCCCAGCAGAAAGTGTGTTGAGGTGTCCTTGAGCAAGACACTAAAACCCTGAGTACTCTCCAGTCATTGGGGTATGGCTGTGCTCACTGACCCCTATATAATAGGATGGGTTAAATGCAGAGAACAGTTTCCATCAGCCTTGGTCATGTATCAAATATAACAACTAATCTAAAAGAAAGGTAGCTAGCTATCCTATGTGTTCACTACCACTGTGATACTGCGTTTGTTGGCAGATCAGAGGGAGGGGAAGGAGGGGTATGCTAGACCTCATCAATTGTGTGTGCCATCATTGCTGTCGAAAACAATGGTGCATTTTGAGACTAATTGATTATTTCAGGAGTCAGACTGCTTTTTGAAAAGTTTCTCAGTTCGGGCCATTAATCCATATTTTCCCATGTTTCTCCGCTTCTCGTGTTGATTCCTTTACACTTAAAGGTTTCAGCTAGCATTGCAGTTAAATAAAGATGATCTGAAATAAAATCTTTAAGTGTGAAACATTATTCAAAATATTTAAAAATTATAAAAATCTATTTAATAGCAATGTCTTCTGTATTCAAACGGCTCCCTTTTAAAAGTCTGTGTGTCTGTGTTTAGTGCGACAATTTCCCAGCATCATATTCGCAGATCGCTGATGTGACAGGCAGAGACAGATATATACAAAAGTCTGTGCATATCAATAAATGCATCCTTGTATGGTCTGAGAAGAGACCGAAATTGGTGTGTAGTGTTCACAATCTGTCCCTGCTCCAGTTTTCAGTCAAGGAGCTGTCAGTCGTGGTGCAAATTCTGCAGACAAGTTTTTATTTGTTATCCAGTAACAGTGGCCCACGAGGGAGATTCCATTTCTCAGAATGACTTGTGTTTCAGGTTTAAGATTTCTCTCATATGTGTCCAGACCATTTATTGAGGTCCCTGGTCTTTTGGTCACAAGTAATTTGTGACCTTGTTCAGCTTGCATTCGCTACTGTCTGGAGCGTGCGAAACTGAACTTACAAGTTCATGACCTGTTGACTCATTCTCATGAGGCATGAGTAGGCCGACTTCATTTTAGAAGAGACTGCATTTAGATATTTCATTCATTGGGTTCATGATAAGAAAATAAAAAAAACACAAGTTAATAATAATGATGATAACTTTTCCCTCATCAGTCCTACAGGGAGAAATGTACAATTCTCTACATTTAACCAATCCTATTGTATAGGAGCAGTGAACAGTCACCATGTGGCACTTGGGTAGCAGTTAGGGGTTCAGTGTTTTGCTCAAGGACACCTTGACATGCTTTCTTGGATCGAACCACCAATCTGATCACGAGATGACTTCCCTACCAACTGAGCTATGCCGCCCCCCAAAATATTTTTTTTTTGGAATAAGTTATATTTTTGTCGAGTTTTCATAAAAAAATTCTTGGGGTTATTTTGGAGTTGCAATACCAAATATTGGGGTTGCTATAGCAACTCCAAGAAACACCATAGTGGCGCCTTTGGTCACTGTAGTCAAATCGTGGTTATAATTGGCCTTTAAATCATCTAGTGTGATCCAAGCAAAAGACTTGAAGTAATGGTATTGCAGGGAATTACATCAGCCATTTTTACACCATCTTCCTCTGCTAAAGGACACTATTAGTCCAATTTGTTCCCTCTACTTTCCAAGTCACTTTCCACCATTTTCTATGTGGAAGTTTATTCTGCCTCTCTGGTATTGAAAGTGAAATTTTGTGCGTTACAAGCAGTCTTTAGTCTATCCTTGAGTCATGTAGGCCTGGGTGCAAAAGCCGCACAATGTATTCATAAGATAGCAGAAGACCACAAACATTGTTAAACTAAAAGGTCACCAAAGGGAAATAAAAGAGGAAATGGTGATAATATACAAGATTATGTTTGAAGCATTTACACCAAAATTCATGATAAAAAACATGGCAAGATAAATCTCCATGTGCAAATACTCAAGTAAGACTTGAACATCCACAAAAATCAGTGTCTCATTTATCAATTAATCTTCATTCTGTTAAAAATAAATACTATTGAATGGATATGTCAATGCTGTCGATTCTTTCATGACCAACAGAATTTCAAATCATGGATCTCTACACCACTCATTAATATACCTGGATCCTTTTTTAAATTCATTCATTCATTGTCAACCGCTTACCCGAACTTGGGTTACGCATGGGCTGGAGCCTATCCCAGCACTTATTAGGTGGAAGGCAGACAAATACCCCAGACAAGTCATCATTCCATCTCAGGGCAGCATCTTGATCTTGTGATAATAGTAAAGTGAAAGCCATCTCTCAATCAAGGCAAAATGTGTTGATCTGGAAATCGAATTGATCCATCCATTGTCAACCGTTTACCCAAAATCAGATTGCAGGAACTGGACCCTATCTAAGGGTTCATTGGGTGAAAGGCAGGGACACACCCTGTGCAGGTCACCAGTCCATCACAGGGCAGAGCAGTTGTCAGTTAGGCAGGGAACAAGGTCTTGCTCAAGGACGCATTGACACGCTTCTCTGCAGGTGCTGGGATCAACCTGCAATTTTCTGAATGCCAAATGACTGCTCTACCCACTGAGCTATGCTGCCTCCCTAATGTGTGTGTGTGTGTGTGTGTATGTATGTATGCATGCATGCATGTATGTATGTGTGTGTATATATACATATATATATATATATATATATACGTAT
>OMLC01034898.1:0-12525 GCA_900302585.1 Regalecus glesne
ACCTAACTGCTAAATGCCTGTTATGTAACGTAACCCCTCTCCACACATACACATACACACACGCACACACACACACACACACACACACACACACACACACACACACACACACACACACACACACACACACACACACACACACACTCACACACACACACACACACACACACACACACACACAGACACACACACACACACACACTCACACAGACATGCACACACACACACACATGCATCCACACACTGCACCTGTGCACATCCATGTGTCAAAGAAATGTTTAGTTACAGTAACTAAACCTGTCTAGAATAAAACTATGGATAATGCTATGTTTTTCTTATTATATCATAACAAATCATAGATAATAGATTATATCATAACTTCCACAATGGTGACTTAGTGGTATAATTGTAATACCTCACTAAAAATACAACACTAATATTGCTCAATACTATGATTGTTCAGATTAGCATTGAACAACCTGTACTCCCAAAGTAATTTGTTTTTAAAATAACCCCCCACACATAATAGATAACTTGAACACCACTTGAACGATAAAATCCCAAGGTGAACAGCTTACTGCCTTTATATTTAATCCATGACTACTGGAACCACACATTGTTATGTGTGAGTGTACCTCTTGCACTAACACCCAATTAAGGTTACACCTTATTATGATACTGCTCTATTCCTTTCTCCATACCTCTCCTTAATCTCATTCTTTCCCCTCCGTGTGCCTCTTTCTTTTAGCAGGTGTATCTGCATTGCTCATTCAGTCTCATTAAAACCTCTATTGACTCTCTCCAACTCTGGCTATATGCAGGCCAGTCCTAATGGTCCATCATGGTGTTGGTGGTTACTGGCAGTCCTTCCGTTAGAGGGCCGGGCCCAGCTGCCTTTCCTGGCTCTCACCTCCCTTAAAGACCGGCTCAGCGGCATTCGCAGGGTTCTGCTCTTCATTGCCCGCAGCCGGCAACGGTGATAGATGTCCAACAAGCCCTCAGCCTCCCGGGAAATGCAGCAGCCTACCTGACATACAGCACTAAATGGCAGCTCATCAGTTTTATTTCTTATTGACACACAATAACAAAATCTAGAAATAGTGGAAAGACAAACAAGTTAACATCGTCAATACTATTCAGTCCATGCCATGCTATAATCAAGTGCTGCTTGCTTGTGTGCAAACCTGTCTCAACCCTTCAAGCAGTCAAACCCCTAAAGCAAAAGATGCAGCAAATGTCCAAATTTTCTGATAAAAGAAACCTGTGAAAGTTTATGGATAGTGAGAAGACAGACCAACCAGTACTGAGCATCAAGTAGCAAACATCCAGATTGCCTACAAACAGCATGTGCATTTTGCATCTCCTGTAGCAGTTGACTGATAAAGCGTCCTTTGTGCCCTCTGGAAACTCATCAGATGTGGATTCATCATTACACAAAATCTACTATGACTGTTCTAACTAACCCCATCTCATCTTACAGAATCCAATACCCATGTGTGCATGTAAATGCGTACACACAACCACCCACACACAATTTAATGACAGTACCAAGGTGTTGGTGTAAATTATTTTTTCTAAAAGACCAAATTTTGAAAATGCCTACACTTGTGAATTCACTCATATAGTTGAGTGGGCAATAATGATAAGCTATAGTTACAGTACGATGGTTAGCAAATGTTGACATTTACACAATGCTGACACTTAGTGTAACATAAATAACAATTATGTTTACAAGTCTGCCATCTTCCTTGTCTTGCTGCATCCCACCTGTTTAATCTTCCTTCTCCAAGTACCAATCAACGTAGCAATTTAATGTCATCATCTCAACATTTGCTGTGTTGTTTCTTTGTTTTGTTTTGATTATTTATAACTATGTGCGCATGCAGTGACTGTTTACATTTTTCAGAGGGAAATGCTTAGCTGGTCATATTCCAAAGGCTGTTTGTCTTTACCGTTGGCTACAGTTTTAAAGCAAAGGACTACATTCACACCTTTTTTATACAGTCTATGTCAGTGATGGAAATAGTTTGTCTTTGGGCACCGCATGGCTGGTCTGGAAAATTCTACACACATCAGTGAAGTCAAAGGGTCACCAGTTTGGTTTGAATGTCTATCAGCATCATATTTCATGGTGTCTCATATATTCTATGTGTCACAATGAATGATATTTATTTCAAAGTTATTACCTTGGCTGATTTTTTAACTAAGATTGATATATTCTAATTACTTAAGTTACCATCAGTGTCTGGTTTCTTCAAAAACAAAGCTTGTACCTAGCTAACCTTGACACAGAATTCACACCATGAATTTGAACCAGGAGTAAAATGGTGACATGATCTTCACTTCTGTGTTGCTCGTAAAACAGCAGTTTCCATTACTAAGTCATCCATGTTATGTGTTTGTGTGTGTGTGTGTGTGTGGTGCAAAATGTGTGTGGCCGCTTCAGAAAAGAGTTCTGGACAAACTGGGATTTTTTGTTTTATCAAAGACTGTTATTCAGTATGCTGTGAACATTTCCCATCCCACCATGTTGTTTGATCTTGTCCCTGTGTAAATGTAAATAGAGAAACGGTTTAAACAACATAAAGTCATTAGCTGTCAGCCCAGTTGCATATGCTCCCATCCAGATGTACTGTATGTGATGTAAAGCCACAGGAAAATGCTTGTGTTGTTTTTTAATTTGCCATTGTTTCACGATGTCCATAATCATAACCACCATAAAGTCAAATCATATTTGGTCTTCACTGGTAAAAGATCAGAATATATTAGGAACCCAGTTGTTTCTTAGGTCCTGTGGATGTAGCAGTATAACAAATGACTTTCTGTCTGCAGAGCCAAACATGCTGACATAATGTCCAGTGTTTAATGTCCAGTTTGTCTTATTTAGTATTCATGATGTGTTTGCCTTCACTCACTCCCACTTTCAGCTAGTAAGGGAAATAAATGGGAAAAATATCACAATGATTTGGACTCACAAAAAGAGGTGAATCAGTTCAAATTGATCAGAAGTTTATTCAGAAACTTTTCGTCACTCAAACAGGTGACATCTTCAGTCTTAATAATGATTTTAACTTTTGGAAAACCTGGAATTATGTTAAAAAAAATCTACCACCCATGATAGATTAATTTAACCCAAAAAGAACTCACCCCTGCTCCCTTATCTATAAGGCCCACAATTTTGCAGTTCCTTCCAAACAAACATAAATGTCTGAAATTGTGTTTGGGGCCAGTGCCTTCTGTCAAAATGATCAATGCTAATAACTTTCATGCATAGAGTTTTTAAGGGTTTTTGGTTTCTACTAATGTTTGTTGTCTTCATGCAAACCCAACTTCTTTTTTCTAAAAGTAGTCTTAGTCCAGAGTTGAGGTTACGTAGCCTGCAATAAAAAATGTCAATTATTTTAGATGTATGTGATATTAGTTAACTGAGAGGAATCCCTTTTGTGAAAGAGGTTGGTGAGCTTTGTCCATAAAGAGATTATCTAAATTATTGTTTTGTCTTATGACTACACATGTCAATGTCTTTCAGGTTGTTTCAATGTTTTATTTGTTAAATTTACAATAAATGGGGTTTATGGTAGCTCAGCAGTAGACTGTAAGTCAAAATATTATGGGCCAAGGTTCACGGGTTTGATCCCACTGTGGGGCATCAGTAAGGGTATTTGGCCTTATTCCTCCATGCTTCTTCTAAATCCATGCCCACCCCCACAATTTGGGGAATAATCATGACGTGAAAACCGACCTTTTATATTGATAACATGTCATGATTACTTCCTTTTATGCGATAGGAATGAATATTTTGGAAGGGGGTGACATAAAATCCGTAACACTGTTCTGTATTTGGGTAAATAAGCCTTGTAATTCTAAATTTTGTGGGGGGCAGGAGAAATGTATTTAATTGTAATGTAATAATAATGTCATTTTATCTTGTGAAATTGTTGTTTATTTATATTACATCAATGCAATAATTGAACTCTGTCATCATCAAATAAAGTGAGAGAAAAATAAATGGTAATATGTGACCGACTGAACGATTGACTGTTAGTGAACTGTGAATTGCCTTAAATAGCTGAGCTGTACTGAGATGAAATGTCAATATGTTATTGAACTACATGGAGTGTGTTTAAAGAAAGAAAGGATTCCCTTATCAGTCCCACAAGGGGAAATTTGGATTTCTCTGCATTTTTGACCCAACCTTTTGTTTAGGAGCCGTGAGCTTCCAACATATGGCGCAGTTAGGGGTTAAGTGTCTTGCTCAAGGACACCTCGACATACTGTATGCAGGACCGGGGATCGATCCTTTAACCTTCCGATTGCCAGACGACCGCTCTACCCACTGAGCTATGCCGCCCCATTTATGCATGCTCAATAATCCAGGTAAGGATTTAAAAACTTTAAAAAAGTTTGAATCAGTTTATCTGGACACAACGTGTATATAGCACTTGTAGACGCTGTATCTAAATGAACTGATTCAATTTTTTTGTGTACTGGGAGACACTGCCACTTATTCCACATAGCTACTGGAACTTATACCAGGATAAGCCCCATTGTTGTCACTGAGGACAAAGTTTGCCACACGTTCATGCTGATCAAGCTATGCAAGGCGGCTGGCCTGGATGGCATCCCTGGATATGTCCTGAAGGTCTGCACCCACCAGGAATTTTCATGGATACATTTAACCTGTCCCTTTAACCCTGGACTCTGCCCACCTGTATCAAATCCACTACCATCTCCTGATGCATGTAAAATCCACATTGACTCCAATGAAATGCCTGTGGGCCACCCATCGAGCCATATTCCCATTGCATTGATTGACCACCTCAAACCTAAGCTAGAACATGGAAAAGCAACAGGTCATAAAAGTCAACCAACCAACTCAGTTGGTCGTTTTAATGTTAGCAGCAGAAAAGTTATACAGACACACTGAGAGTGTGCCTCCCTAGACAATTTTACATGTAAGTTTTCCAAAACATGTTATTTCAGGGTCACGTTAGGCTACTGGGCCATAAAGTCGAGTCAGGTTGATTTTTTTTCTATAGCCCATTATCACAAATTCATAAAATGGCCTCAGTGGACTCTACACTAACACAACATCCTGTACTCAGACCCTCACATCAGCTAAGGAATAACTCCCTTTATAAACTTCAACAGGGAGAAAAATAAGAAAAAAAACATGGGAGGGCAAAACAGCTTTTCTCTTAAGATGGACAGATGTACAATAGCTGTTGTCCATACATAATAAAGCACAATTTACATCATTTTGTCATTGCATTTAACCCTCTAGTTGGGTGTAAGATGCAAGAGAAAGATATTCTGGAGTGAGTTGGGTGAATTGGTGGACAGTTCACCCAAGGAGAAGAGAGTGGCAATTAGAACATACTTCAACGGACATGTTGGGGAAGGGAACAGAGGTGACATGGTGATGGAAGAGTATGATGTCAAGAATAGAAAAGTGGGCAAGATCACATGACCCATCGGCAGGGATGCCCACATAGTTTTTGCTCAGCTCTCATAGTTATATTTTTTTCAATAATCCTGTCATATACTTCGAATAGTTTGACATGTTTTTCAACATGTATCTTTCCACAAAGACGCATGGAAGAGCAAGGCTGAACCACCGCCTTTGAAGAAAAATTCAAGGATTCGTCCATATCCATGGAAGGGCTTGACCAAGCTATTGCTAATGATATAAGATTAGCGCCCCATGAGCAACAACGTGGTCTAGATGTGGCAGTAACCTTGGCTATCAGGGAAGCTGTGGACTCTGTGTGATTTACGAACTGAAATCCAAAAGACTAAGGAATCTATAAAAAAAATTTGCGGGGAAATGGAAAATGTAGCCAAATATACTACAAGGACCCAAGACCGCATGGACTCTAAAAGATTTTTTCAGATATTAACACAGGATTATTCTAATCCTCAAATCCCATGGAAGGCCACAAAGTGCGTCATTCATGGTTTCTTAATTTCATTCTCCTCAACCCTGGTAAAAACCAACGCTTCCCGGATCACAGATCTTGAAAACAAAATAGAATCATTAGAGAATTTAAAAAATCATAGCTTCTCAAAGGATCAATCTAAAACACTGCAATCTTTGAAGCATGGATATAAGATACTTGCTGTATCCAAGGCAGAATTTATCCTGAATAGAACAAGACACTTTTTGAGTCAGGGAGACCTAGTCACTTGCTGGCTCTTATGCTTGGAATGTGAAACCAAAGCTCACATCCCAGCAATAAATAAGCCAGATAGCAAAATCAATCCACATGTAATCAATAACACTTTTTTTAGAATTCTATGAAAACTTATATGAATCAGAAAAGGTTCATGATGACAGTCGATTGTTGTGTATTGCACTTTCATATCATACATGAATTGAAGTTAATGATAATCTTAACTGGATTATACTGTTATATAGACGTTACATTGCATTTGTTTTCTCTGCCAAAAGTCTACTTCTCTGATTGAATGTATCAGAGCGCCGCTCTGATACATTGATTTTGTTGATGGGTCTTTTTCAGGAGTAAGATTAAGGTTTAGAGCAAAGGTTCCATCGAGGTTAGGGTTAGAGTTGGGTTCAGGGATCAACGTTTAGGTTTAAGGTTTAGGGGTGAGTTTAGGTTTAGGGATCCTTTTAGTGCTGAGGTTAAGGTTAGGGCAAGGGGAAGGGTTAGGGTTGTGCCTTTTCTGTTATTTCAGGGCCGTATGATGCATTGCATTTGCAGAAGACCAAATTGACCTGAGGTCTGTCAATCATTTGTACACGATGGTGCCACAGATGATAAGACTATGGCTAAAAACCCGCTGCACCTGAGCACTGGAGGCAGGCACTGCCAAGACCCTGATGGCCACTCGGGATAGTAAAGGAGGAATACTCATGTTCATTGCCCAGATAAAGACAGTGTTCTCTCCATTGGATATGGTAAGGTAGTGCCTTAGCTGTAGTGCTGGACTGGTACCAACATCTTTCTTACATTACATTACATTACAGGCATTTAGCAGACACTCTTATCCAGAGCAACGTACAACAATTGCATAGGGTCAAGGTGCAAAGGATACTGGAGCTTCTACTGGGGGATACTTCTTCTGCCTCTTATGGTATGTGGCAAATAGGCCTTCCCTTTGTCCAACGGTATGGTCCTCTCGCTCTTCCTCATCGACAGGAGGCACAGGTTGCTCAGTCTCTGCATCATCTTGCAGTATCAGTTCTGGCAAAACGTACAAAAGCATAGCAAAAGCAAAAGAGCCCTTATTACTATTAGAGTGTTGTTGATGCAGTGGGTTAACATGAAAAAGTGGGGCCTCCCGTGGCGTAGGGGATTAAGGCGATGTTTAGTGTATCTTTGCGTCATGCAGTTTGGTGTTTGAATCCCAGCTGCACCGTTTCCAACCACAGCCAAAGGTCCATAGTTAGTAGGGCATAATTGACTTTGCTTCACATGGGGATAAGGTTGAGGTTGGATCAAGGATTCTCGGTTTGCTATTGTCCCCCTTTGGGTTGTCCGGGTACTCACGCTTAAGTGAACGGAAAGTACTCTGCTTTGTTCTCCTCCGATGGCTAAGCACTTTGGTTTCCCTGTTAGACCGTGATGTCCTGTGAAGCGACTAGTGAGGGCTAGTCATCACATGACTTGGAGGAGACACATGCTATGGCTTGTGTCAATGTTTTAGAGGGGTATCAAAAGTGATAGCCATAGGCCACTCGAATTCGGGTTGAAAAAAAGGGGATATTTTTTGTTAATGGAAAAGTGTTGCAGTCAATCACCTCATAATTCAAAATCAATTTATGAGAAAAAAGTTACATTAAACTCAATGACACTTCTCTTTCACTCTTTGTACCACCTCTGCTTTGACCTAATGATTGACCAGCACGTGGTGCTCCACCCACATCAGAGAAAAGGCTGGATCCAAGGCAGCTGCTTTGAGGTAAACTGGATCTGAAAAGGGGACAGTGATTCCATTTAATGTCCTGGCCATTTTCACATTGATATGAAATCTTTTGTTCAGTTATGCCTGAAGACTTCTGACCAGGCCGCTCAGGAAAAAGCTTCAGCTTCTCAGGTGGTGATTCAGGGACAGGACAAATGGAACAAAAGAACTGGTTGTAACTATCTTCTACCCCTGTGTCAAATCTATTGCTTCTACCAAACGTCTTCAGGATGTCCACCACCTTCAACAGATTCCACTCCTGTGCTGTGAACAACAACTCCTTGTGTCCAGGCTTTTCTAGAACACAACGGAGCTTTAGATTAACGCACGGAGAATTGCCTTCGCTTACCTCAGTGTTGGATTCCCTCTTTCGTTGACAGCAGTAGCGATGCCCCTTTCCCCAAATTCAGCCTCAAATATATATTTGAATGTTTTGCTTGTTTGCAGCAAACATCTCCCACAACCAGCTGGTGAGTGTGAGCAAAATACTCCAGGTGCTTTTTTTTATTTTTTGCCATAGCTGCATCTACTGTTTGCTGATCTTCCAGGGTTACGTCATTCCAGAACTCTGGGTCATCAAGATGATCGTCATCATGTACTTCATCTTCTTGTTCAGTGGGGAAGCACACTGTGAATGCTTTTCACATGTTGCCTGCATTATCGCTAATAATATCATCCAACCTATCTTTAAGGTTGGTCTCATCACATGTGGTCTCAAATTGCTCACAGAATTTTTTTTGGCTGTGTGTGAGCCTTTGAAGCGGTTGCAGGCCTAGAGATTCGACTTTAGCTGTATCCTCTCTGCGTCGTTCTCCATACAGTACAAAGTGACCTATGGAACCCACTCATCTTTTGGTCAGACCAAATATCCACTGTGACTGAAACATGATCTGTATTGTTCAAATGAATTTTCTGTTTAGAATGACTGCAGCGAGATTATCTGCTTTTGATGTCAATGTTCTGCAACACACTGGGATGTACTTACTGTCAACTACTATAAGAAAGAGCTGAAAACTCTTGTTTTCCACAATAGACAGGGGCAAGCTGCAATAAATAACCAAGTCAGAGAGAATTGCATTGATTATAGCTTTCTGCTTTGGATGATTCAATCTATACTGCCCTACATGGATCTTCATGTACTGTGAGATTGAAGACTGTTGTGGTTCATCTGTGATACTTTTGTTCATCTGGTATTCTTCAAATCTGTAAGAGGTAAGAATAATAAACAGATATCAGAAAATGCTTTATAGCCCAACATGAATTGTAGATGAAACTACTCTTTATTATTCATATTATCAATTTTATTTTTAATTTGTTAGCAAAATATAATCTAATTTCTATAAATGTAATAATAATCAGGGTTAGCCTTACAGCTAGATACATTTGGGCAAGAGCTGCTTGTGAAAAACCAGTTCAGGAGCATATTGGAAAAAAAACCCCAATAAGGATCACCATATCCATTTTAAAGGTAGGGTAGCAATAATCAACATTGTTTTCCCCTTGGACTAATCATTTATTTAACTTCTGCTTGGATCATGTGCCATAGGCATATACAGGCTATGGCACATGATCCATAACAGCTGTCCCTGGTTCAACTAGGTAGTCTACCTTAACCCTTTATCAATTTGGGGTATAAAGGATCTGTATTGAAATGACAAGGCATCTCTGCGTTTCGTATATTAGGTAGTTTATTAGGTATTAGAATTAGGTAAGGCCTAATTCTGAGCACTTTATGTGTTTCTCCCTTTCTTCTTTCTCTTTCTCGCTCTCTCTCTGTGGTTAATGCTAAAGTAACGTTAATGTATGTCAATTGATCTTTTTTTTAATCCAATTTTCCCCCACCCAAATTCCCCGAGTTGCCTATCCTGGATCCTTCACATTGATACCCCTCTAGAGCGTCAACAGGAGGGAGGAAGCCATAGCATGTGTCTTCTCTAAGTCACATGATGATTAGCCTTCACTATTTTACACATCATGGTCTTGCGGAGAAAGCACAGTGCTTGGCCATTGGAGGAGAATGAAGGGAGAGCACTTTTGTTTCACTTAACTGCGAGTGCCCGGACAACACAGATGGGGACACTAGCAAACCTAGAATTCTTTATCTAGCCTAAACCTTATCCCCATGTGAAGCTAAGCCACTTATGCCCCACTAACTATTGACTTCCGGCCACGGTTGTAAACAGCAAAGCTGGGATTCGACCACCCAAGTGCATGATACAGACATGCACTGAACACCGCCTTAACCCCTACACCACAGGAGGCCCCATCAATTGCTTTTTTTAGGAGCAGCAGTAATTTTAGTCTACTGTTGGACATTCATCAAGGACAGATACCGTGTTAGACATTGCTGATTGTTTATTTGTTTTATAAGAAGACTCTGACTACCAACTGCCCAGCCAGCCATGTATCAATCTTGGATGCAATGATAATGTTACCACACTGGCTGTGTTGACTGCTCATTGATTTAACTAGCAAGCTAGCCAAGTTACTTAGCTGTTAAGCTAGCTAAGCATTTGCCTTAACTTATCATTCTTTGTGTAGCTTCAAATGTTGAACAAAGTTGGAAGTTTTTGCATCGCTGTCTGTAATTTAAAAATAAAAGTACGTTGGTGTTTTATAACTATGACCTATATTATTTCAAATATATAATTCAGAAAATACCCATCCCCCCATGCTAAAAATCAAACTCTTCCCCTGTTACAAGACGACCATCACCACCCCTACCCTCCTGCTACAGAACAAAGAATTCCTTGTCTTGCTCCTATACCCGTAGTACCACCACCACCACTGCTTCACCCTGTGGATCTGGTACCAGCTAGACTCCATGGGAAAAAGCAATGGATGGTTAAGTGTATTCATTGTGGGTTTGTCGTTAACAGAAGCAATTTAAAAGTTCACATTCAGAGGAGGCATTCTTTTATAAGGACGGACATAGCAGCCAAAAACCACCTCAGCTACCAAAAATGGGATGTTTACAGTCAAAAAAAAAATTTACTGGCCCCAATACACCAATTTATGTTCAAAAAATAACAATGGGGACCAACCAGGAAAAACAGTGTGAAATAGACCTCTGCAAGGACAAAGCATGGATTTTGCATTTAGGAGCAAACTCCATGATTTTGAGTGCCATAATATCAGGTCACTTTATTATAGCACACCTGCCAGGACGGTCAATCCAGTCTTACCAGAGGATGTTTTGACAAAACTGTCTGCCAATGAATGGTTCAGGAAAAATAAGATATCATTTTGTTTAAACGGGCACTTGCAGTGCGGAAACTCCTCTTTCATGCCTTATCACACTTGGTGGATCACCCCCCTAAAAATCCTTTCGGTGTACGAGCCAAACATTTCACATTATAGCAAGCTAGTTAGAGTGATTTCTGGCTACAACACTTAAAATTACAGGATGGCACTGTCCATGTTCGAGAGCCAGACAGTCTTGTATTCCCAAATACATTGCAAAGTGGCACCTCTAAATTTAAGACCATGGTACTAAGGAGGAAACCGGAGGATTGCCCGATCTGAGTAGGTGATGAGTCCTTACCTCAAGGGAGGGAGTTCACATATTTCAGGGTCTTGTTCTCAAGTGAGAGGACTCAGCCCTGAGAGAGGGCTGAGTCAGAAGTCAAAGCTTTCGATCTACTGGTCAATATTTGTTCCTACACTCACCTATGGTCATGAAGCCTGGGTCATGACAGAACGAATAAGATCGTGGATACAAGCAGCTGAAATGTGTTATCTTAGGGGGGTTCTGGTGTCTCCATTAAAGCTAGGGTGAGAAGTTCGAACATCCATGAGGGACTTGGAGTAGAGCCTGCTCTTCCAGGTAGAAAGGAGCCAGTGGAGATGGTTCCGGCACCTAATAAGGAAGGCCACCTCGTCGCTTCCCAAATGAGGTTTCCAAGCCACATCCAGCTAGATGGAGGCCACGAGGTAGACCAAAGACCAGATGGAGGAATTAAATCTTAACACTGGCCTGGGTATGCCTTGAGATCCCCCAGTCACAGCTAGTTGATGTTGCAAAGGCGTTCCCGGTTGAAATCTACTACTTCCGCAGTTTATGATGGATAGATGGTGGTTGTGATGTCAAGCTTTTTACTATCTATCTATCTATCTATCTATCTATCTATCTATCTATCTATCTATCTATCTATCTATATCTGTCTATCAATCTGTCTATCTATTTTTGTAGTAAATTAGTCTTCTTCAAACCAATCAGCAATACCAAGTTTAGTTCCTTTATTAATCATTATTTCTAACAAGAAATATAATAAAGCATAAAACTTCTGTGTGTATGTCTTGATGCATGATCAATAATCCCGGCACAAACAGAGTAACGTAGTGTACGCTGTTAAATGCCAGGAGGACTGCAGTGACTTGTACATCGGGGAGACCAAACAGACGCTGGCTAAAAGGATGGCGCAACATAGGAGAGCCAACACGTCGGGTCAGGACTCTGCGGTCTACACCCACCTACAGGCGAGTGGCCACTCATTCAAGGATGATGATGTTCACATCCTTGATAGGGAGGAACGCTGGTTTGAGAGGGGGGTGAAGGAGGCCATCTACGTTAAGAGGGAGCGACCCTCGCTGAAT